>JAJOOD010010894.1:0-23519 GCA_029582525.1 Solanum tacnaense
GAAGTACTTTGGCTAATTGAATATAATTGTTGGTTAAAGCAAAATCTAAACCATTTTCCTCGTGGGATCGACCCCAACCTACAAGTTGGGTTCTTTACTTGATAACGATCGCTTATATTTCTTTAGGGAGGTGTAATTTGAGCGTATCAAGTAGCATATAAACAACATAAACATATAAATATGAAACATATTGATTATTATGCCTAATAAAGTATTATAATAATACTTAAAGCAAGTTATATATGCAGTAATTAAATTACGGATCAGAGATTTATGCAAGTCCTATTAGAGATATAAACATATAAATGTATACCTGACTCTAAAAGAAAGTTGATTAACTTTTAGGAATTAATTTCGAATTAAGTAGGTCTCAATTGGTTAGAGACTCGTGCTGATAACGTGTTGTAAAATGAGAGCAAAATATAATAATACTAAACAAGTAAGGAAGACAAATTGTGATGAGAAGTATAGAGTGGAGAATATTATTTAAAACTCTTCAAGTGTGTTCTCACAAGGGTGAAAAGACTACCCTTTTATAGGATTTAGAAAACACATGTTTTCATCCTTTAACCAAATACGTTAGTACAACTATAATAAATACAATAAATACATACATTACATTAGAGATGAATTAAGAGAAACATTCACACAATTAAGTGGATTTGTAACAACTTTTTATTATAAAACATAATTAATATAATTATCTTATTTCAACCAAAAGAATTATGAGAATAAGTTATATTTTGATTTTTCTCTCAAAGAAAATCAAAGATGAAAGAAATTATTATATGATATCATTGCTTATTCGTTTACACATGTAACAATTTGCTTTTGTCGCTATTCTTTTCTTGTCTGAAATGTATTTAGAAGTTTTTTCTTTCATTTTTATTACTTTGTGAATATAATAATATAGGTTATTTTTATATGTATTAGCTACATAATTATGAATATCTATGTCTATATATTATTTAATTATGGTCTTTGAGATTGTAATATGACACGTATCTTAGGCATAAAACATAAACATGACCCTTAAATTGGTGTCAGCGGGCAACTATGACCTTTTACTTTGGGTGTGCACAAGTAGACACTTAAACTTGTATAAAATTGAACAAACAGACACATTCGTCCTACATGACACCCTACATGACAATTTTGTGTCCTACGTGGTGTTCTATGTGTATTATGTCATGTAGGACACATGTGTCTACTTGTTCAATTTTATATAAGTTTAAGTGTCTACTTGTGAACACTCAAAGTTGGAGGTCATAGTTGTCCACTGAAACCAAGTTAAGACTCATGTTTATGTATTATGCATGTATCTTATGCAATCAAGTTATTTATCTTTTTTCTTATTTTTATGATTTTACCCCTTATATTTCTCGGTCATTTATTTATTTTTACAAATAAAATCAATGCATAACAATTAATGTATTTAATGTCCTAATCTATATATAATATAAAGGAGAAATATAGAAAAGGTGATGTGGCACCCCTCTATGACCTCCATTCATATTTATCTTTTTTCTCCTTTTTTTGAGATTTTTTTCTTAGTTCTTTTCATTAAATATTTTATTTATTAAATAGAAAAAACTAATCATATTTACTATTCTAATTTTATCTAATGAGTTACAAAAAACCTCCATCTATTCATATTCTCTACTTAAATAACATGTCTCTTCAACTTATTCTTATGGATTATCAAATCTATATATTACAATCATCCATGGATATGTTGAATATTCATTTTTCATTTTCTCATTCTTTCTTTCTATTAGTATAGCTTTTTTCTCATTCTTTATTTCTATTAGTGTAGTTTTTTTCTCATTCTTTCTTTCTAATAATGTAGTTTTTTTCCTCTTTTTTTTTTAAAAAAAATAAAAATTATTCTTCATCTTTTTCATAAGAAATCATAGAAAAGATAGTGACATGATATGTTCTTCACTTTGATGAAGATCAAAGATATATTCTTCAAAGATTCATTATAAAGAGATGTTCACATTAAGTTAGTACAAGATCATCAAAATGAAGAAGGAAGTTTAATTATGTTGAAAGATTCATCAAGAGAGATGATTATATTAGTATAAAGTTTGAATTTTC
Organism: Solanum tacnaense; assembly: GCA_029582525.1. Taxonomy (NCBI): domain Eukaryota; kingdom Viridiplantae; phylum Streptophyta; class Magnoliopsida; order Solanales; family Solanaceae; genus Solanum; species Solanum tacnaense. The sequence goes on from JAJOOD010010894.1 coordinate 2,101, forward strand.
CAATATTTTAAAGATTCATTAATGTATTGTTTTAATTTCAATATTCTAAAATTTTGCCATGCTTGAAAGGTATATTATCTATGGTACATTTCTCATAGCTATTACATATTGTTGTACTTAAAAATCTATATCTAATAGAAACTAGATGTTAGAGAAGTGAAGTTGCACCTCTCTTTGGCCAAAGATTCTATTTATCTTTTTTCCTCATTTTTTTTTTGACAATTTTCCATATTTTTCTACTTACTTATTATTGTACAAAAAATAAATATATCAACTACTACTCCTGTATTTATTGTTATACTTAATGTGTGAAAAATTATATACACTCATTATTATTCTTTGTTACAAAAAATTAAAAGTCTCAATATTTACTACTTTAATATTTCAAGATATTTGTCTCTTTTTTATTGTATTTTTTTTTCCTCTTTCAATTTTGTTAAACACAATGGAGTAATACAAAAAGAGAAGAAGCTTATTTGCTTGCTTTCCTATTAAAACTTAAACACTCAACAAATGTTGAATAATACATGAGTTTTTTTTGGTCTTCATTATTTTAAATTTTTCCTTGTTTTATTTATTTTAAAATTCTTATCTCCATAACTTATACCTAATTGAACTTTTACTTTCATTAATATTGTTAACTCTTTTCTTTAAATTTTCATATTCATAACTCCCAACTATTTAATTTCAAAATTTAAGATACCTTATGATATTGATTTCTTCAATTTTGTCTATATAAATTCATATTTTTTTGTTTCATTAGATTCCTACTCAAGATTATTATTTTTATTCCATATTTAAAATAATGATATTCTATATTATTGTTATAGTATCAGATTTATACCTTAGTTTGACTCCATGAAAAGACTCTTGGATATAAATGGAAGGGGTGACTGATAAAAGCTCAAAAATAATTGCATTGATTATCTGATTTTTTATCATCTTTGTTTTTGTGATTAAGGACTTGACAAACTTGTGTTGTTATTTTTCTCTTTTTACTTACTTTTTCATATGTTCTCTCTATATATATTTTTTAAAATTTAGGTTCTTATAAATTTTTTAATTGTAGTAAATTACATTTTCATTTAGGCTCAAATTAGTTATTTGTAACTTTGTTAGAACACAACTAACTACGCCAACAAACGTTCAAATTTTATTACTCATGACTCAAAAGAAATGCATATTAAGTATTGAAATACGCAATTCTTAGGTATTTCTTATGGTGAAGAACCATTTAAATTTGTTCATTTCTTCTACTTCTAAAGAATTACCAGAATAATATAAGATATATAAGAAAAATTAGCAATAGAGGTTTATTTAGATGATAATGAAAAATAGAGAAAAATAATTATTTAGACGATGATGAATAAGAGAAAAAACAAGGACAAAGAAATGATCAAATATCAAAGTAGAAATGAAATAGAAATATATATCTCTTTTTCCTCCTATTTTTAGTTTCATCATTTATTTTTTCGAATTAAAGGAAGATTCATCGGATAGTAAATTTATTATTTGACAAAAATAAGAAGAAAAAATCAAGTCCTTAAATATGTTTATCCGAATTTTATTTATTAACATCATAATATATGAATATTTTTCTTAATAAATTAGTCTTTTAATTTTGAAAAATATTTGGTAATAAAAATGTAATTCACTCAAGCTCTAATTCTACAAAAATATTAGTATTGTGATTTTGTTATTTTTTCTTATTTCTATAATTAATTTTTTATTTCTTGTATCATAATTATTTTTAAAAATAAATTTACATATATATTTCTTAACTGCGCGAAGCGTGGCCAAATTCCATAGTAATATTATATGTTAAAGTTATGTTAACTCATGTCTCTTATCTTCATTATAACTTCTGCCCTTAAATATTATTGATAACTCATATTTGTATCATTTTTATTATTTTTAAAAATATTTCTTTAATGTGTAAATAGTAAACAAATCTATATATATATATATATATAAACTGGATAACAAAAGTCTGACGTGACAACTCTCTTTGGCCAGGATTACCATTTATCTTTTTTTGTCAATTTTTTGATATTCTTTTGATCTCTAATATCTGCCAAAAGAAGAAAAATAAATATTTAAAATATCTTATTTATCTCTCCTCATTATTACTACAATTTATTATGTTTATCTCTCTTCACCATTACTATTATTAATTACTTATCATTAAATTCCTCTTTTTACCTTCTGTTTTTATATTTTTCTACAAATCCTGATTTATTTATCCTTTTTTTTAATTATAATTTAATATTATACTTTTTATTTCTACAATTTTCTCAAAATAAAATATCTTATTTATCTCTCTTTTACTTATTACCATAAACGTTTTTTTCCCATTAATTTTTGTCTCAATCAATTTCATTTAATTTGTTGCCATAAAAATTAGCAGAAAATTTAATTTTTTTTTTATTTCATCCCTAATACTATTAATTAATTAATTTACCTAAGACCCTTCCTCTTCCTTCTCTCATAACCCTTCCGTTTTATTAAAAATAAAACACCTTTTAAATTGAAATAAATTTCAATCACATTTATTTCCTATTAATTGAGTTTTACTAATTAATCATTATAATTTCAAATCGGTTACAAACCCTTTTACCTTCCATTCTTCTTTATATTTTCATAAAATTCTCATAATTTTGTAGCTTCTCATTTTTACCACTCATTTGCAAGCTTATTCTTTTTAATTTTACACTTTTTCTTTTGAGTTGCAGAAGCTTGGATTTTCTTGTGACAAGAATGGAGGAAAATGATGTGCTAATTTTTTCAAGGAAGCCATGATTTAAAGGTGTATTTGTAACTTCTTTTTATTTTGTTATCATATTGTTTATGCTCTCTTATTTTTTCTTTTTTCTTGATCTATTGTGATTTTTAACCTTTTAAAGACTTCAGGTATTCTATTAGAATATTTCAATATGAATCAAGAATCAAGAATTTAGAATACTTGAAAAAAATCATGAGATATTCAATATCATTTTTCAAAATGAAGCGTATATGGTGATGGACCTTCACTATTCGAAAAATAAGAATAGCATGATGTAGTTCTAATTTAGATTATATTCATATAATTGGTATTCTTTCTAATGTCATGTTCTAATGACATAATGTAAGTTATGTAATGACAATTATGTTAAGTAGGTGCAATTAGTGTAGGGCCTAGGTGATCTTCTTGGAGGATACTGTTGCTCACAATGGAAAGAGAAGTGTGTTGTTTGTAGAGGAATAATGATATAGCATACCGTCGTCATATATGTGAGTATGATTCAACATGTGCAATATTTTTTTATGTTTCCATAATGGAAATCACAATGTTCTTATTTTTCTTTTTGTACAGGTGATCATGACTGTTGCGATTGTGGAGAAAAGAGATCTTTGAGCAAAGTCCAACACTAAATTATATTATTATTTAAATCTTTGTAAGATTTTATTTTAATTTTTGAAATTTTAGTTCTTATTCTTTTGGAGTTGTTCCCTAATTTAATTAGATGAATAAGTTTATTATTTCTATCTCTAAAGCTATTTATAATAATTAATGTTAGGCATAGACAATAATGAGATGTGCACTTTTCTATGGCCAATAAATCTATTTATCTTTTTTCTTTCTTTATTTGATTTTTTTTCTTTTCATATTTTAATTTATTGTTGCAATTTAAAAAAAAAAGGCAATGTAAAAGTATGAAGGCAATGAAGAGATGTAAAAGAAAAGAACATAAGGAAAATAAACATTCACATTTGTTCAATTTGTTAATTAATAGTCACAATTCACAATATTAAATACTTCATTTTATCTTTCCTATAATTGATTCTCAATTTTAAGAACTTAAATTAATTTGATATTACTTCTAATTTAATAAATTAGCCTACTATGTTGTTATGAGTTTATCAATTTTTTGGCTAATCTTTTCATATTACATTAATGAAATGACACAGTACCCTTTCATATTGTGTTTTAATGGAGGATAAATAAATTTCTACATACTCCATCATTCACTATATTTTTTTTATTCAAATACTAAAATAGAGTGAACTTGCATTATGTTCAAGTGCAATCATGGCTATCATTACTACTCATAGCAAGGCAAACTTAGAAGGGTCGGACATGTGCTTAATTTGTTTGGGTTAATATAGTTAGAGGGTCGGACATGGGTTAAGATAGTTAGAGGATCGGACATGGGTTAAAATTGGATAATATGTTATTTTTAAAGGAAAACAGATAATTTTACTTGATTTGAAGTTTTTCATGCAATTGAAGGATACGAATAATAAATTTGTAGATGGCGGAGTTATGGATGGTTACATAGTATAACATAGGATAAAGTTAACTATTAAACAAAAGCTGACAAGTATTTTTTACCCTTCTCCCTACAATTAAACCAAAAGATAATGATAAGATTGGACAATATAATATAGTAGAATATATAATTAATCGAAAAGAAAATTGATTCTAACACATATATCTTAACGCGCGCACGAAGCGCGGCTACGTTCCCTAGTGTAATAATAAAGACTGAACGTACAAGTTCAAAATCTTTTTAAAATAACAAAATTAATGTTTTCATAAATGATCAAGTAATAAAAAAAATAGATGAAATTTAAACAAAATATATGGTTTTCAACTTAATACATAAATTGTTGTTTCAAAATATGACCTCTTATTTCATTTACTTCGCCATTTATGCACTCTAAATTGTTTGGTCTACCATTTGCATATAATATCTATTTAGCATATTGAAAAAACACTTGAAAAAAGATATCATGTTCAAGATGAAGGCAAAGATTTACATTATCTTTTATGTCATTGACTTGAATATAAATATTTCATACTACTTCATTATAATAAATTTTTTTATCAATTCATAAAATATTTTTTTTTAAATAGTTAAATAAATAAATTTATTAATTTCTGTTACAACCGCGTGAAGCGCGGATAGTTTCACTAGTTTAAAGTAAAGTACTCTTTACTCATGAAAATATGGGTAAACTTGTATTTTACCCAACCCATTTGTTATTCAATCCATTTTAATCATATGAAGTATGAACGAATTGAATTATTATCCATTTTATGTTGACCAATTTTCAACCCACCCAAATTTAACCCATCCCACCCATTTACCACCACTAAATTGTCAAGTCATGTCTCTTAAAGTTATGTTAATGAGATGGACAAAGAGATACCGAAGAAATGCATTGAAACATTTTGAAAAATAAAATATTTAACTTTTTTATGTTGATTTTTTATTATATAAATAAATTTAATTACGATATTGAGGGTTTGACTTAGAATATAGGTAGTTATGGGTGGAGTTGATCTATGAAAAATTAGATAGTGATAATTTTAATGACCAGTCAGATGCATTATAAAATACTCTTTAAGTTGTTGTGTAAAATGCAAGATTTTTAATGTATTTCTAGCAATTATTTTTTGTTACTGATTATGTTTTTTTTTGTGCTGTGCATATTTTCAAAGGTAGAACAATTCTTTTTTTCGTTTTTTTTTTGAAATTTCTATTTTTATAGTTATAAGTGCTTGAAAGTGTAGATTTTAGATCTTGAATATTGAATACATTCAAAAACTGCATGATGATTGCAACATTATGTAAATTAGAAAATTTTAAGATGAATCAATTTAATTGCGGTTCAACTTTTTTTAGGTTCTTACAATGTTGTGTTAGTATTATTTCTTTATTTGTTGGCACTATTCAAGATAATAAAGACTTAAAAGTCAAGATTATTATAATTATCTCTATATTTTTTTTCTCGATGATCCGCGCATGGGTACTTATACTAATTTTATCTTAATATATAATAGCAACATTTTTTCAGTCTCCTCCACAAGTGTAGGAAAGAAGTTGCAATTTTTAGAGGATTAATATGGATATTAACTAAATTGGATAGAGTATTAAATTACATTGTAGTACTTTCTTTGTCCACTTTTAATTGTTGTGTTGTGTTTTTCGAAAGTCAAATTGACTAATTTTCAGTGTTAGATTAGATTACATTAATTTGATGTTTTAATCAAAAAATTTAGATATTCAAAATTTTAATTTTTTGCATATCAATATAATGAAAAATACATAATAAAATGTTAGTCAAATTCTTATTATAAGACTTAAAAAAAAGAAAACCATGACAGTTAAGAGCGGAGAGAGAAAGTATTAATAATAGTTATTTTAAGAAAGTTTAAGAAATATATATATATATTGTACTTTGTACCTGACAGTCTCAAGAATCGGTCAAACAACGATATGAAAGTAGTAACAACTTCACGAGATACTCCTCTTTCAACTTTTAGATTGTGTTTCCTATTTCTGATTACTTTCTTTAACATCCATGAATCTTAGTAAACCAAATTAGAATATTGGGGTTTCAAAATATCAAGATTTAAAAAGAAAAAATCCTGTTTGTTTTGATCTTTTCATTTTTTCCAATTTAGAGTACAAAAAGGTAAATGTATTTTGATCCTCTGCCAACAAAGTTTTGTTTCCCATTTTGTTTTTTTAGCTAATGAAGGTCTGATGAATCTATTTTTCTTTGGTCTTGCAGGTTTATCTACAATATTTGATCAAAGAATTAACTTTGAGAGGTTTAGTTGCATGTGATAATAACAATTTTCTCTTTTATCTGTTTAGATTAGAAGATGCCTTTGTTTATTGAAATGAGTATGCTAGCATCCAGATTTCTATCTTGTCTAATAGCCATTTGGATTTTAGTCTTGATTGTTTCTTCATTGTCCCTTGTCCAATTTGCTGATAATTCATTCATACCAAGATCAGTGTATAGGTTAGTTCTTGTTAATACTAATTCTTCTCTTTACTCAACCTCATGTGTAGAATCTAAAACCCCTTTTTTGCCTCTTGAAATATCATCAGAAGAAAACGCGAAAAGCCACATTAATACAACATCATATCAAGCATCGAGTTCTATTAGTTATTCAAGTGGATGTGACACTAAACAAGCTCTGCTTAGGGTGTATATGTATGACTTATCCCCTGAATTTCACTTTGGGCTATTAGGTTGGAAAGGAAACGGAAAGGAAACGTGGCCTAATGTTGATATGCAGGGTAAAGTACCCTCATACCCCGGTGGCTTAAATTTACAACATAGCATTGAATACTGGCTTACCCTTGATCTTCTATCGTCTAATATTACAAGACCATGCACTGCTATTAGAGTGCAGAATTCAAGTGAGGCCGATGTAATCTTTGTCCCATTCTTTTCGTCTTTGAGTTACAATAGGCATTCTAGGCCTCCTGGGAAGGGAAAGGGAAAGGTCAGTCTAAATAGAATACTACAGGATAGAGTGGTAGAGTTTTTAAGAAGTAGACATGAGTGGAAGCTAAATGGTGGGGTAGATCATGTGATTGTTGCTCACCATCCCAATAGCATGTTGGTTGCAAGAAAGAAGTTGAACTATGCAATGTTTGTGCTTGCAGATTTTGGAAGGTATCGAACGAAAAATAGCAAATATTGAAAAGGATGTGATTGCTCCTTGCAAACATATCGTCAAGACATTAGATGCTAACAACTCGCCCTCTTTTGGCCAACGTGATATATTAGTTTATTTCCAGGGGGCAATTTATAGGAAAAATGTAAGTTGAAAATCTGTTTTTGCCGTTGTCATTTGTGTTACTATTTCAAGTCACAGAAATTTTGAATCTAACTATAATGTTGTCACTTGGATAACCTTGTTTCTATCATTTTTACGCTTGAAAAAAGGAGTTTGCTAGTCATGTTATGGAACTGAAGTAGATGATAGCTTTTGTTTGCTTATATATATAATACCAGGGTGGAGCAATCCGTCAAGAATTATACCACCTTCTCAAGGATGAAAAAGATGTACACTTCAATTTTGGAAGCATAAAATCAAATGGTGTTAGGGATCGGAGGCTGGACGAGGAATGACGTCTTCCAAATTCTGCCTAAATATAGCTGGAGATACACCTTCATCCAACCGCTTATTTGATGCTATTTCTAGTCATTGTATTCCTGTAATTATTAGTGATGATATTGAGCTACCATTTGAAGATGTTCTAGATTATTCCAAGTTTTGCATTTTTATTCCTTCTTCGTATGCTGTAAGGAAGGGATATCTTCTGAATTTCCTTAGAGGAATCAAGGAGGATCAGTGGATCAAAATGTGGAAAAGGTTGAGGGAGTTCACAAAACATTTTGAGTACCAATATCCATCCCAACCTAATGATGCAGTCGATATGATTTGGCAGGCAATTGCAAGAAAGTTGTCGTATATACAACTGAAGGCTCATCGCCACAATAGATATCGTACTTCATAGCTCATCGTCCATGCCCACTAGTTCTATAAGCAAATTAGCTACCTCTGAAACTATTTATCTATTTTTGAGAGTGCCTTGTAAATTCAATTCATAATGAAGTTACATATACAAGTTTATGTTCTCCGGCAGAAATCTATGTACCACCATAAAACTATCATTGATGTGAACTCGAATTAACCCAAATATGTTAATAGCGTAAGTGTGTCCCTACGATGAAGAGCATTGCGGTACAGAAATAATGTTTAAAAATGATTTTAAAAACCTAATCTATTTGATTATGGCTCTAGATTGACATAACATATAACTTTCTTCATACTTTCATCTTCTTCTTTTGAATAAAGGAACTATTCAAACACAAAGCAATTTATTATATGAGAAACTACATAACTAGACATACTTTACTACTGTATATCATATTATTATCTATACTATCAAAATATTACATATCTTACCACTAATTAAGAGTTTCTTATCATATATTGAGAAAGATACACCTAAATACATGTAATTCTACTCCCAGATACACTAAAATAGGGAGAGAGGCGAGCGACATGTGGAGGAAGGCGAGCGAGATTCATAATGGATCCTAGATACTTGTGAATCACTATAGATAAACACTAGATAAATGTATATGTATGTATCTGGTATCTCTGGTGTGATTCACATGTATTTAGATACCAGATACATAGGAGAGTGACAAGCGAGATGAGAGGGGGGCGAATGAGATTTTTTATGTATCCAAGATACATTCGAATAACTTTTTGAATTTCATTCTCCCGAAAATTCGGGTTGCAACCAAAAACGAAACTTTGTAGCGCTCTAATCAGTTGTGATTCCTCTTGTTGAAAAGAAAGATGCATCTCTTTTTTCTTCCATTTGAATATAGTGTATCTAGAATAAATTACATCTAATTTTGACCTCATGTATCCCGACGTATCTAAACGCACTAAAATCTTGAAAAATTTGTAAAACTGCAAACAATAGCGTATCTAAGTAATTAGCTATGAGTACATAGTTTCTTAGCACCTATTGTGGATGGGCTCTGCTCCTTTCTTGACACTTCTTTTGTTTGATTGATTGTGACTAAAGGTCGTTGCAAGTGCTATATTCAGTTGTTTGTGCATGCCAATAGCCTATATAATTCTAGAACCTGTGAAAAGAAATAACTTGCCTTTTGATAACGTCTAAAACAACTCTCCAATTAAGGAGGTGATTATGATCGTCTGAAAAATAATTATCCAACAAGAGTCGGGGTCAAATTCCACAAAGATTGTCCTTAGGATATACCATAATAATAAATTAATTCGAATGAGCATGCATAATTGTGACCTATTGCTTTCTTTGTCGTGTTTAGAACTTTCCTATAGTGACCTCAAGTCATTTATCAGTTGCTTGGACTGAGAGTTCGGTCACCTGGTTGCTCGTTTAGCTTTTGTGCAAGTTTTGTGTTTGGAGCTTTTGAAAAGTGAACAGTGGACTTCGGTCAAAACTTCAAGAAGACGGCCTCAAAATGCAATTCTGACAGTTGCATTAGCTCCCAAATGTTGATTTTTGCTCTGCGTGATCACGGTGGTCATTTTCTCTACGGTCGAATCCCGACCCTAAGCTTTGCGAACGTGATGAGTAGTTTGACTTGTCTTTTTTAAGAAAGACTAGTCGTGAATCAGCTCTCACTTCACATTTCAAAGTGTGATTGTGGTAGTTGTAGACCTCCAAATTGGCTGATTTTCTTTGCCAATTGTTCGGAATAAGTGAGGCTTCACTTTGGGGTCATAAAAAGAATGTCGCGAGTGTGTTTTCGAGGTAAATTATTTTCCTAGAGGACTGCCCAAACCTCTTTATTGGTGTTAATGGTTTCATTTTCTCGCATGATATGATTTTGGCTGATTTTGAGCTTAAATTGTGCCCAACTTTGGGGCACAGTTTTAGTAAGCTCTTCTTGACCCACTGACAGAGTCAATTTTGGGATTTCCAATGTGGGCCCCATAATTCCATTTTGACTCGATTTTGGGCCCGTCTCAATGTTTTGCGATTTTAACAGCTAAACGACTATATTGATGTTGTGATCATGATTTTGATAGTGTGGCCGTGATCAGAGGTTGTTCAGAATGGCAAAGCTTCAAAATTATGATTTTAGAGCGCGCGTGGTTTGCATTGAGGTAGGCTACGGCTTCCTGGTTTTTAGATTATCTTGATGATAATGCTCAAACTACTCCTCAAAGCTAACCAAAACAGTAGGCTGTCATCGTCAATAAATATACCCAACTAAGAGTCGGGGTTGAATCCCACAAGGAATGGTGTGAGGTTAAGGATCCCATTAGTGAATTAAATCGCAACTAATCTCAATGTAGTAAACATGGTAAATGGGTGGATGATTCCATTAAATTTAACAACCCAAATTCGGGTGCACAATTATACCAATATTAAAGCAAGCGAAAGTTCACAAAATTATTTGCCTCTAGGGGTGTGGGATTGGACATTGATATCACTAGGGGTAGTATCAAATTGCTCAATTAAACTAAATAATCATGGATAGGTTGGACCATCTTCAATAATGTTAATCTTCTTTTGATCTCATAACACTAGTTTATGAAATCTTTTTTTGGTCTCATTCATGTGACTTTCAAGTCAACCCACTACCTTGGATTTGCAATTAATTAAGCACAACAAAATTACAAACATCAAACTAATCACCCACTCATATCGGTCTCTTTCGAGCACCAATGCGAGATCAAAGCTAAAATCAAGTTGGCCACCTTAATTCATGAATTAATTACATGGTAACAGTTCAAATCCATGATTGACAGCTATAAAACTGAGCAATTCAACATACCCACAAAGTTAAATCGACTCCCAACCCTATAATCACATCCCAAGAGATTGGGGTTTAAGCCACACATCACAAAGTGTAAAGAAGTTATACCTTGCATGAAATTAGCTATGAGTAACATAAAATTGAGCAATTACAAGCAAACCCACTTTGAATTCAACCTCAATTTATCAAATTCGAAATCAACAATTCAAAAAATAACAAAAAACTAAAAGTGTTCTTCACTCAATATGAAGTGTTTCTCTATCCAAAACCTTCGTTCAAATCAAGTGCAATAATGACCGACAAAGTACTATTTTGGCCAAGAACACATACTACAAATGATATGGAGAGCCTTTAGCTTCAACTTTGGAGGCTCATCAATAGATGGTTTTGCAGGCAGAGTTTCTTGATTCTTCAGATCTAGATCCAGTTTCTTTAGTGAGCGACGAGTAAATCCACCCATCAAGTGCAAACAAGTCAAACCTGACATCAAAGCACAAACAAGGCCAACAACACTTAACAAAACAACAATTTCCCTTAAGAATGACATCACCCATATAAAATTGGGAAAATTCAAGACTTTTTGTCGATTTTTCACTAGGGCTTCTAATCACTAGCTACGAGTACTCAGACTTCCCTTCCTCCAATTCATACAAGAAGAAAACACAACCATGATAATTATTATCACAAAAAAACTAAAAAAAGAAATGTAGAACTAGAATAAGACAAAAATATGATGAAAACAACCAATCTACTCAATATAAACAAAAGCCCGACAAGGGAAATAAAAAACATCAATCCAAAACAGTAAAAACAACCTAAAGAGGAGCACTCCCAACAAAAAATGGTATTGTGTCTCACAATACAACTATGAAAATCATAAAGAGAATACGAAGGGAATCCCTAGGCTGCATCAATCCTCCCTACTCTTAGTAGTCTAACTGTTCTCAGCTTCCTCATCATCTGTCCACACAGATGCATCTCCAACCTCATTTGGCCTCAAAGTCAGGAGTAGCTCATTGTTATTCAATACCTTCCAAAGTCCTTTTATACCTTTCCACATCTGGGTGAAGAACTTGTCCCTACTTTTCTCCCACTTTTTCATCTGGCTATGTGAGAGACTCAACTCACCATGTTACTTGACAAACCAGCGTATGCCTTCTCAAAATTATCTAGCTGAGCCTGAGCCTTCTGCTTCCTTTGGTTCTTCTAGTAGGTATTAAATTCATGTTGTGGCACAAAATGACATAGGCCCCGAAGACAACTCACCTGGCCCTTGTGGCAGCCTCATCACCATATCTTTCATAATTTGCAACTCACTAGATAAAGAATCAGATTTCCCTAAAATATGAGGTACATAAGAATACTACTCCACATTCACATACTTCCCCGAACCCATCTTCCTTTTTTTACTTTTCACCACAGTGCCTTCACCTCACAATTTAATGGGAAATATCGGATTTTCGAGGCATAACCAAGTATCACCAGGGTACTCTTCTACTTCATCCTATTTGCACAACTTTGTGATCAAGGAAGGGACGATGAGGGATGGGCTATCATGGAGCATGAATTCCCAGAACTCATTCACTATCAAGTGGCCCACATTCAAAAATATTTCATAAGGTACACAAGCCATGATATGTACCTCAATACCAGAATGTTGATAATGTTCCAACTTGGCGAGAATTAGGAGATTCGACTGCACACAATTGACATCCATGTTCAAGCTTCAACCGTCAAATATGAGGATATAATATCAACATTTGTAATAGCCCATTGAACATTTTTACTTGAGCTTAGTTTTGTTCCTAACCTAATACCCCACACACAATCTTTAGCAATGAAAGTTGCAATGTCATGATCAAAACAGTCCATAAAATGCATTTGTTGCTTCACGCTCATAACTCACAACTCTTCCCCAAATGGTTATCAACATTGTTGGCATCTCTGTCTCCATGAGGTTGGTATAGAAGTCCCTCACCCATTGCTCAGTTTCCTTGCATGGTTCAGGAGTGAAGAAAATCCATCCGGAGTTTTCTGACCTTTGGTAGAAAATAGGAAGCATTTTGGCCACCTTCTCAAGTGCAATACCCCTCTTGAGGAACAATTTCTTTTTATCAGATCCTCATAGTAGTTCTTTTGATCTCGGAGAGACACAAATCGATTTTGGTCATAGTCGACCACAACTTCCTCTTCAATATCAATTTGTTGTGCCATTCTTAACTTTTGGAAATCTGAAAATCACAATAGCATGAACGTGTAAGAAACATGTGGTAAACAATGTTATTCTGTTGGTAGAATTCAAAGAAAAGGGTTAAGAACCAATTCAGGACCAAAAATAAGACTGCTAAAAAATTGAACTCTGCCAAAAAAGTGTTGCATATCTCACGAAAGTGAGACGGTGGTCGCTTAAGCAAACATCGTGAAAGCGACCTGGAGAGTGCTAACACGGAAATTGCAAAATCCAAGAGGGGTGGCTTAAGCAAAGATCACTTTTATGACTGATTTTGTGACCCGTGGCCTCCTCAACATGTAAAACCAATATTTCACCCATTTTTTGCACAAAAATCAGTTTTCAAGGGTTCAATTCGAACAATAATCAAGCAAGCAATTAAAAAACTCAATCAATTCACAACAAAAACTTCCAAAATTATTTTTGAGTTCTCATGGGCATTTATGAAACATGTGGTGGACAACCTATTTACTCATCAATTTGATCATGAAATGGATACTCAACTTCCACAAATACGATAAATCAATCCACACATATGCAATCAATAAATATCAAACAAGATTCAACCAACTCACATAAAAATTTAACCCCCCCTCCCCCCAAGGGAAAGAAGCTAGCTAACTAGGACATTTGAGCATTGACTTTCATAATCATCGGCCCCAAATAAGTGTTTCTGGGATCTTGAAATGTTATTGGCTTGGTTCAGTTACATACACCAAACTTCTCTTCAATGATCATATCAACCCATTCTTCCTCAAAATAAGGCCATGGGATATCCTAATAGGTCTTACAACCCCTAAACATTTGATTGTTATCACAAGAATCCATAGAAGCAAACTAAAAAAGAAAGTAAAGACAACTATCACAATTTAGATAGAAATAAGTAAACTATAAATCCTACATAAATTTAATACGCCTAATTGTTCCATGGCACCGACAACAGTTTTGACAGCGCTCAAATTACTCTCAAAACAAGTTAAAGAGTAAAAAAGCATAAGCAATAAAAATAACCAACAAGAGAGTCAGAGTCGAATCCACAAGGAATAAATTGTTAGCAATTGAAAAGACAAAGAATTAGGAAATTTTGGGGGACATTCTGAATATTCCCAGGGAAGGGATCAGGTTGGCTGTTGGAGAATCTGTTTCACAATAGTTTGTTATGGAAATTAGCGAACTCCCAAATCTTAGCGGTGCAGGTATTCCTAAGAAGTATCTTAAAGGGGAATATCTACGGATATTTGAGTTTGTCATGAAGGTATAGTTAATTAGATTAAAAAAAATGAATTGGTTCCTCAATTGCTGAACTATTCATCTTGGAGGCCTTGAGTAAGGTTGAGTTTATCAATCTTTCTGCCATAATTCTAGAACACATGCAAACGATCATATCTGTTAAGGATGGTACATATGACATGAGATATGGGGACCTTTGGACTTGGAATCTGAATGTGTGGAAGGGGAGACTACGGGAAAAGAGTAATATGTCTAAGCCATTGGTGGAACATGATCAACTCAAGCATGAATTGGAAGCTATGATAGTTACACTTGCTAACACATATAAGATCACTTGCCTAAAAGCTCAACTTCTAAAAAGAACAATCAGAGGGACCAGGTTGAAAAGAACTGGCAGCCCTGAAGGTTCAACATGAATCCCTGACAACAAAGAATGTTGAACTTCAAGAGAGGCTTAGCTTCTGAAAATCCATGCTTAGGAAGACGCTCTACTAACCTTACTCTTTCAATCCCTTGCTCCTAAGCCCTCTTTCTTCCTAAATTCATGTGCCAATCCTCGTTCCTTCTCTTATATTGAAACTCAATGGGAATTGTCCTGGTTCTCATTCGTAATATTATTTGTAATGTTTTGATTGCTGGTATTTTGTTTATGAATGTAAAAGGACTTGTTTCTACTGACTTGTCTCATTACTTTATGCATTTTTCTCATGCTCAGTATTTCCCAAGTGGCCATGAATTTTCTTGAACTGTATTTCTGTCAATTGGTTTACTGCTTTAACTATTTTTTATGATGTCAAAAGGGGGAAATTGTTAAGGTATGAGATCAATGTTAGTTACTTGAAGAGGCCTCGAGTCATGCTGATAAGGGCAACTGGTGAAAGGGGGAAAGTTGAATAAGTTTGTCATCATCAAAAAGGGGGGAAATGTTATTTTGGAGCTGATTTGAAGTTTTGATGATTTAACAAACTTCGAAAATGATGAAACAAGGGGAACAATGCCAGTTACTTGAAGAGTCATGCTGATAGGGAGAATTGGTGAAAGGGGGAAAGTTGAATAAGTTTTTCATCATAAAAAAGGGGGAAAATATTATTTTGGAGCTGATATGAAGTTTTGATGATTAAACAAAGTTCGGGTTCTAAAAAGGGACCTGGTCGAGGAAAGACTCCGTACATGAAAACGACAAAAGACATATGTCTAAAAGTTGTCAAATCTGATGTGGTTTGTGCATGTCTTTTTAAGAGCAGCAGGCTCCCAACCAATGTCGCTGCTTCAAGGGCTTGTGTCCATTCTATATTAGTCTCTTCTCCAAAAACACAACTCAAGTTTTGGCAAACAAAGTTTTGAATTCTGAAAATTCATAAGCTTACAAAGAAAAAAGTCATCTTCAAGGAAGAACACTGCTTATACTCAATAAGGGACTTGATGGAGTGCTGAAGCGTCTTTGTTGTATTTTGAACTTTGTGTCTGGTGTTCTTATATTGTAAATCTACTCCTAAGTTATAAAGGATAGTAGATCGGTTGCTTGTCTAAGTCTCTAGGTTGAGTCGGATTAACTAAAGTTAGTTAGTCGAGTCATATATGCTTTAGTCAAGCCTTTTTACGTCATTGTTTTGATGTACTCTTGGGTAGAGTTGCCTAGGAGTGTAAACTAGATTTAGTTGATGTGTGGGTGAGGCAGAGTTGTTACTTAGTTCTTCTCTTATCTTTTAGATCTGTAGTTGGTGGCTAGAGTTAGCCTTGTTGGGTTCTTGAAGTCTACATCAACTAGAGCCAGTTGGTTTAGTGGGTGAGTTATTGCTTAGTTTCCTTTGTAGTAAAGTTGTTATAATAAGGGGGAGGGATTAAGAGTTTAATGCCTAGGTTACAAGAATTTGTAATTTGAAGCTTTGCTCTATTTTGAGTGAAATGGACAGGTTGTGGTTTTCATTTTGCTTGAGCAATGAGGTTTCCACGTAAAATCCTTGTGCTTAATTTACTTTGAGTTATCTATTTTCCGCACTATTATTCTGTGAGGGGACTTGGTCCAGTGAAAAAAGTTAAAGATGATTTTTTGAATAACATAGAATTCTCTAGAATGTCCTAGTATAGAAACTTAGAAATTATCTTGAAGAAATATCTAGATATTTTAGAGTAGTTGCTAGAAGATAAGTTTACTAGAACTTTCTCATAGATGTATCTAGAAGAGTTTCTAGAACCATCCCTAGACAAGTATAAGTAGGAGATGGCCTTGTACATTTGTATTCAAGGAAAGATCAAAGCACTTAAAGAGTCTTCTTTCCAAATTCTCTTTTTAACTTTCTAGCTTCCACTTCTTCTTTAGTTGAATCTTCCGATCTTAGTTAACGATCTTGGGCTAGCAGAAGGTTCTCAAATTATACTTTTCTTCTGCTAATCTCTATATGGTATCAGAGCCATAGCCACACTGGCTTCTGGTTTTTAATTCAAGATCGGGTTAGTGAAAAATTCAACTTGTTTCTCTATATGGATTTCAACGGTCGTGCTAACGGATTAGGGATGGAGCTGTTGAACCAGTCCAATTACAAGGTATGGAGTCATACCTTGTGGGTGAGGATTTGTGGGATGTTGTTAATGGGAGTAATACAAGTCCTCCTGCCGACGGACCATAAAATAGTAACACATACAAGAAGTGGAAACAAGTTAATGCTAAGGCAAAATTTGTCCTAAAGAGGTCAATATCCTCCAATTTATTTGATCATATTATAAGGTGCAAATCAGCTCATGAAATATGGAGGACCCTCGATCAGCTGTTCAACAAGAAGAATGAAGCTCAACTACAGATATTGGAAAATGAATTGGCTAACACCATTCAAGGTAATCTCTCTATAGCCGAGTATTTTTTGAAGATTAAGAACTTATGTTCTGAGATATCTTTATTGAATCCGGAGGAGGCTATCTCTGAAGCACGAATAAGAAGAAATATTATTCGTGGTTTGAAATCAGAATATATTCCCTTTGTTACATCGATTCAAGGATGGGCTCAACAACCATCCTTGGAGGAGTTTGAGAATCTGTTGTCATCACAGGAGCTACTAGCCAAGCAAATGGCTGGGGTATCAATCAAAAGAGGGGAAGAAAATGCTCTTGTATCAAACAAGAGTAAATTTAAAGGAAAAACAGTAAGAGATAGGCCAGACTCTCGATTCCAAAGTGGTTCAATTCCACTAGGAAAGGAGGGAGAGTCTACCAATAACTATAAGACTCTCAAATGTTATCGGTGTGGCAAAATCAAACACAAAAAAAGATTTTGTCGAACCAAGGAAAGCAATATGGCTCAAACTGAGAAAGTTGTTGAAGAAGAAGAAGACTGGGGAAAGTGTTTCGTAGCTGAGACTTGAGCAATAGATGCAATGACATCCATTAATTTTGAAATAGACTGGATCGTGGATTCAGGATGTGGGCATCATCTTACTGGAGATGAATCTAAATTTTCCGACTTTCACAAATACAATGGTCGTGATGTCATTGTAATAGCAGATAATACAGTTCATCAAGTAGAGAAGGAAGGCATGGTCGTCATCAATGAGAAGCAGGAAGACTCAATCACTCTCAACAGTGTGTTTCATGTTTCAGGGATGAGGAAAAATCTATTTCCGTTGCAAATGCCGTAGATGCAGGAAGTTATCTCCTATTTGGACCACATGATGTGAAGTTCCTTCGAAATATCAAAGAACTCAAGGCAGATGTCATTCATACCGGTAAGAGAGTTAATGATTTATATGTTTTATCTGCCTCTAATTCATATATTGAGAAGAAGAGTAGCAATGATACTGCACATCTATGGCATGCTAGACTTTGGCATCTTAACATGGAAATATTAAAAGTCATGGTAAAATTGAATCTAGTAAAAGGATTGCCTAACTTAAGCAATTTTGGTAGAGGAGAAATTTGTGAAGGATGTCAATACGGTAAGGCACATCATCTTCCGTTTGATAGATCCTTGTCAAGATGCATTGCTCCACTAGAGCTAATTCATAGTGATTTGATGGGGCCAACAAGAACTCCTTCGTTCTCTAGTTATTCTTATATGCTAATTTTTATTAATGATTTTACTAGATTCACATGGGTTTATTTTGTGAAGCACAAGTCAGAAGTTCTCAACAAGTTTATGGAATTCAAGGAAACTATTGAAGGCGAGCTTGGCTCAAGAATAAGGAGGTTGCGGACAGATAACGGTGGTGAGTACACTTCTGAAGAGTTTCTCTCTTTTTGTCAACAATATGACATTAAAAGAGAACTTACTTGTGCTGATACACCAGAACAAAATGGAGTGGCAGAAAGAAAGATTCGACAATTAACAGAGACATGTAAAAGCTGGCTTCATGCCAAAAATCTACCTAGAGCCCTGTGGGCTGAAGGTATGAAATGTGTAGCTTATGTGATCAACAGGATGTCGCTTTCTCCAAACAACATGAAGTCTCCCTATGAATTCATGTTTGGAGAGAAGCCTAATATAAAAAACCTAAGAGTGTTTGGATCTATTTGTTATGTTCATATCCCTGATTCTCAACGGAGCAAGTTGGATCCCAAGGCAAGAAAATGCATCTTTGTTGGATACGATGAAAGGAAAAAAGGTTGGAAGTGCATGGATCCGAAAACTCATCGTTTTGTTGTTTCTAGGGATGTCGTATTTGATGAAATCTCCTTGTATTATGGAGTTACATCAAAAGGAGAGGGTTCTAAAATACTGAACCCTGTAGTTTCGAACTTGCCCATCACAAGTGCTTCTCCGGATAATACAGTTGTTGAGGAGCTAAGCGAAAGGGGGAGCCCAGAAACTCAACAATGTGAAACTCAACAAGAAGATGATGAATTGGTTTCACAAAGACCAAACAGAACTATTGTTAAGCCAGCTCGCTTCAGAGATGAAAACTTTGTTAGTACATATTCTTGTTTCTTTGCAGGGCCAATTGACGATGAAGAGCCCTCATCTTTTGAAGAAGCTAAAGGAGTCAAAGAGTGGAAGCTTGCCATGGATGATGAAATAGAGGCTCTAATGAAAAATCAAACTTGGAGCCTTGTGCCAAAGCCAAGAGATGTACAACCCGTTTCTTGCAAATGGGTTTACAAAATCAAAAGAAGAGCAGATGGCAGCATAGACAGATATAAAGCTAGATTGGTTGCTAGAGGCTTTTCTCAAAAATATGGCGAAGACTACGAAGAAACCTTCAGTCTAGTGGCTAAGATGATCTCACTTCGAGTTGTACTAGCTATGGCAGCCTTATATGGTTGGAAACTATGGCAACTTGACGTGAAAAATGCTTTCTTGTATGGAGAACTTGACAAAGATATTTTTATGGAGCAACCACCTGGGTATATTTCTAACTTACATCCTGATTATGTTTGCAAACTTAAAAAAGCACTTTATGGACTCAAGCAAGCTCCACGAGCATGGTATGGAAAAATTGCTCAATATCTATATTTTTGTGGCTATACCACATCACATTCAGATCCTAGCTTGTTTGTTAAGAAACAAGAAGATTTTCCTATGGTTGTTCTCTTGTACGTGGATGACATGATAATAACAGGAAACAATGATGATGAAGTTGCAAGACTTCAAGAAGAGCTTGCCCTAAGATTTGATATCAAGAAGTTGGGAGAATTACATCATTTTCTTGGCTTAGAGGTAACAAACACAAGTAAAGGGGTTTTTGTTACCCAAGAAGGGTATGCCAAGAAGCTTGTGGACAGGTTTGGGGTGAAACAAAGCAAAAAATGCTCTACGCCTTTGGAGACTAGCACGAGGCTAAGGCGTGAAGAAGGCTCACTTCTTATAGATCCCAAGCCTTATCGAGCTCTAGTTGGAAGTCTCTTGTATTTGACTATTACAAGGCCAGACATTGCCTTTTCTGTTGGATATGTCAGCAGATTTATGCAGTCACCAAGAAAGCCGCACTTGGAAGCTGCAAAGAGGATCCTAAAGTATATCAACTCAACATCAGATATAGGCGTATTTTTTAAAAGAAAGAATGACTTGGTATTAATCAGATATACCGACGCAGATTTTGGTGGTGATATGGATAATCGAAGATCAACATCAGGCTATATCTTTCTCTGTGGTGGAACATGTATTTCCTGGTGCAGTAAGAAGCAAGACTCAGTTTCTTTGTCAACTACGGAGGCGGAATATAAAGCAGCAGCACTTACTGCTCAAGAATGTGTATGGCTCCAAAGACTTACTAAAGATTTGCATCTATCTATATCAAAGCCAACTACGATCTTTGGAGACAACCAAAGTGCCATCAAGCTCGCAAACAATCTGGTATTTCATGCAAGAACTAAGCACATTGAGGTGGAACATCATTTCAATCGAGAAAAAGTTCTTGATGGAACTTTATATACGTCGGAGGTACGAAGTCAGGAGAATATTGCTGATATCTTCACCAAGTCACTTCCAAAAGCTTCATTTGAGTTTCTCCGCGGCAAGATTGGGATAGTTTCAAAAAATCACTTTAAGGGGGAGTGTGAAAAAAGTTAAAGATGATTTTTTGAATAACATAGAATTCTCTAGAATGTCCTAGTATAGAAACTTAGAAATTATCTTGAAGAAATATCTAGATATTCTAGAGTAGTTGTCTTAAGGAAATATCTAGATATTTTAGAGTAGTTGCTAGAAGATAAGTTTACTAGAACTTTCTCATAGATGTATCTAGAAGAGTTTCTAGAACCATCCCTAGACAAGTATAAATAGGATATGGTCTTGTACATTTGTATTCAAATTCTTCCATTACAAAGTTCTTCTTTCCAAATTCTCTTTTTAACTTTCTAGCTTCCTCTTCTTCTTTAGTTGAATCTTCCGATCTTAGTTAACGATCTT
>JAJOOD010010895.1:0-46794 GCA_029582525.1 Solanum tacnaense
AAACGAATCTTTCTATAAGTAGCTAAACAGGTTTCCGGTAACTTCCGAAGCACATTTTTAAGAACTTTTTGGGTCAAATTCAAATATAATCATTTCATTAAGTTCTCGACTCCAAACTCACATGTGAGGCTCTAGTTTCATTAGTTCGTTTTTAGGGTCGTTACAGTATGCTATAGTCCATGGATTTTTGCTGATTCCATATTCCGGCTTATTTTTTGCCGAAATTTTTCATGCACATATGTTAAGAGCTTATTAATGGAGTCAGTTGGTCCCGAGGGGCAAAGGGGAGCATTTACAAGTTCAAACGAACCCCAAAGCTGGAAAAACCAGATTTTATCGATTTTCGTGTGCTATACTCCATGGATTTTTGGTGATTCAGGATTCCGGCTTGTTTTTTGCCAAAAATTTTCATGGACGTCCGTTAAGACCATATTAATGGATTAAGTTGATCCCGAGGGGAAAACAGGTGCCTTTTGAAGTTCGAACAAGCCCTAAAGCAAGAAAAACCAAGTTTTACCGATGTTTGTGTGCTATAGTCCATGGATTTTTTGTGATTCGGAATTTTGGCTTTTTTTGGCCGAAATTTTTATGGATGTCTGTTAAGACCTTATTAATGGAGTCAGTTTGTCTCGACTGGAAAATTGGTGTATTTTCAAGTTCACACGAGCCCCAAAGTCGAAAAAATCAGAGTTTGCCAATTTCAGTGTGCTATAGTCCATAATTTTTTGGTGATTCGAGATTCCGTCTTGTTTTTGACCGAAATATTTCATGGACGTTCTTTAAGACCTTGTTAATGGAGTCAGTTGGTCCCGAAGGGAAAACAGGTGCATTTTAAAGTTCAAACAACCTTGTTAATGGAGTCAGTTGGTCCCGAAGGCCAATTTTCGTGTGTTATAGTCCATGGATTTTTGGTGATTTAGGATTTTGGCTTGTTTTTGGCTGAAAGTTTTCATGGACGTCCTTATGACCTTAGTAATGGAGTTAGTTGGCCTCGAGGGGCAAACAGACGCATTTTCAAATTCAAACGAGCCCCAAAGCAGGAAAACCAAGATTTTACCAATTTTTGTGTGCTATAGTCAATGAATTTTTGGTGATTCAGGTTATGGCTTGTTTTTGATTAAAAAATTTCATGGAAGTCCGTTAAGACCTTATTAATGGAGTCAGTTGGTCTCGAGGGCCAACAGGTGCATTTTCAAGTTCAAACGATCCTCCAAACAGGAAAAAACTAGATTTTGCTTATTTTTGTGGGATATATAATCTATGAATTTTTGGTGATTCGAAATTCTGTCTTGCTTTTGGCCGAAAATTTTCATGGAGGTTCATTAAGACTTTATTAATGGACTCAATTGGTCCCAAGGGAAAAATAGGTGCATTTTCAAGTTCGAACGATCCCCAAAGAAAAAAATAGATTTTGCCAATTTTCGTGTGCTATAGTCCATGGATTTTTGGTTATTTAGGATTCTGGCTTGTTTTTGGCTAAAAGTTTTCACGTACGTTTGTTAATACCTTATTAATGGATTCAGTTGGTCCCGAGTGGAAAATGGGCACATTTTCAAGTTCAATCGATCCAATGCAAGAAAAATCAAATTTTGTCGATTTTTGTGTGAATAGTCCATGGATTTTTGGTGATTTGGGATTTCGACTTGTTTTTTGCCAAAAATTTTCATTGAAGTCTGTTAAGACCTTATTAATGGAGTCAGTTGGTCCCGAGGGGCAAACGGGTGCATTTTTAAGTTCAAACGAGCTCTAAAGCAGAAAAACTCAGATTTTGCCAATTTTCGTGTGCTATAGTCCATGAATTTTTTGTGATTCCAGATTCTGACTTACTTTTGGCTGAAATTTTTCATGGACATCCGTTAAGACCTTATTAATGGATTTAGATGGTCCTGATGGGTAAACGAGTGCATTTTCAAGTTCATACAAGCCCCAAAGTAGTAAAAAAATAGAATTTGCCGATTTTCTTGTGCTAGAGTATATGGATTATTGGTGATTCGAGATTACGGCTTGTTTTTAGCTGATATTTTTATTGGATGTCCGTTAAGAACTTATTAATGGAGTCAGTTTGTTCTAAGGGGCAAACGGGTGCATTTTGAAGTTCAAACGAACCACAAAGTAGGAATAACTAGATTTTACCGATTTTTTTGCGCTATAGTCCATGAATTTTCTGTGATTCAGAATTCTAGCTTTTTTTTTTGCTGAAATATTTCATCGACGTCCGTTAAGTCCTTATTAATGGATTTAGTTGGTCCCGAGGGGAAAACAAGCGCATTTTCAGGTTCAAATGATCCCTAAAGCAGGAAAAAATTATATTTTGCCAATTTTCGTGTGTTATAGTCCATGGATCTTTGGTGATTCGAGATTCCAGCTTGTTTTTTGCCTAAAATTTCATGGACGTTCGTTAAGACCTTATTAATGGAGTTAGTTGGTCCCGAGGGGAAAACGGGGGCATTTTCAAGTTCAAACGATTCCCAAAGTAGGAAAAATCATATTTTGCCGATTTTCGTGTGTTATAGTCTATGGATTTTTGGTGATTCGAGATTCCAACTTGTTTTTTGCCTAAAATTTCATGGACGTTCGTTAAGACCTTATTAATGGAGTCAATTGGTCCCGAGGGGCAAACGGGGGCATTTTCAAGTCCAAACTATTCCCAAAGTAGGAAAAACATATTTTGCCGATTTTCATGTGCTATAGTCCATGGATTTTTAGTAATTCCAGGTTACGACTTGTTTTTTGGCTGAAATTTTTCATGGACGTCCGTTAAGACCTTATTAATGGAGTCAGTTAGTCCTCAGAGGCAAACAGGTGCATTTTCAAGTTTAAATGATTCCCAAATTAGTAAAAATTAGATTTTGCCGATTTTCGTGTGCTATAGTCCATCGATTTTTGGTGATTTGGGATTCTGGCTTGTTTTTTGCTGAAATCTTTCATAGACATCCGTTAAGACCATATTAATGGAGTCAATTGGTCTCGAGGGGAAAACAGATGCATATTCAAGTTCAAACGAGCCCCAAATAAGGAAAAACCAGATTTTGCCAATTTTCGTGTGTTATAGTCCATGGGTTTTTGGTGATTCGAGGTTACGGCTTATTTTTTGCTGAAATTTTGCATGGATGTTTGTTAAGACCTTATTAATGGAGTCAGTTGATCCCGAGGTGAAAACATGTGCATTTTCAAGTTCAAACGTCCTCAAAGCAGGAAAACCCATATTTTTTGTTGATTTTCGTGTGATATATTCCATGGATTTTTGGTGATTCAAAATTCTGGCTTGTTTTTTGCCAAAATTTTTCATGGACGTCCATTAAGACCTTATTAATGGAGTCAGTTTGTCCCAAGAGGCAAACAAGCGCCTTTTCAAGTTCAAACGATCCCCAAAGTAGAAAAAACAGATTTTGCCAATTTTCGTGTACTATAGTCCATAGATATTTGGTGATTTGGGATTTTGGCAGAAATTTTTCATGGACGTCTATTAAGACCTTATTAATGGAGTCAGTTGGTCCCAAGGGGAAAACATGCACATTTTCAAGTTCAAACAATTCCCAAAGCAGGAAAATTTTGATTTTGCCGATTTTCGTATACTATAGTCAATGGATTTTATGTGATTCAGGATTCTAGCATGTTTTTTGCCAAAGTTTTTCATGGATGTCCGTTAAGACCTTATTAATGGATTCAGTTGGTCCCGAAGGGCAACGGGCACATTTTCAAGTTCAAACGAGCTATAAAGTAGGAAAAATTAGATTTTACCAATTTTCGTGTGCTATAGTCCATGGATTTTTGGTGATTAGAGATTCTGGTTTGTTTTTGGCCGAAATTTTTCATGGACGTTCGTTAAGACTTTATTAATAGAGTCAGTTGGTCCCAAGGGGTAAACGGGCTCATTTTCAAGTTCAAACGAGCCTAAAGCAGGAAAAAACCAGATTTTGCTGATTTTTGTGTGCTATAGTCCATGGATTTTTGGTGATTCGGAATTCCAGCTTGTTTTTTGCCAAAATTTTGATGGACGTCCGTTAAGACCTTATTAATGGAATCAGTTGGTCTCGAGGGGAAAACGGGTGCATTTTCAAGTTCAAACAAGCCCCAAAGCAGGAAAAACCAAATTTTGCCGATTTTCGTGTGCTATAGTCTATGGATTTTTGGTGATTCGGGATTCCGGCTTGTTTTAGGCGATACTTTTCACCTCAAAATTTAATATGGACCCGCATAACGGGGACTAAGCTTTCCTTTCTTTCCAAATCTCATCACACCCTTCATGGGCGAGATTTTCAAGTAGACCCAATCGTTTACCTCAAACTCTAAGTCTCTTCTTCTAACATCGACATAGGACTTTTTTTTACTTTGGGTTGTTCTCAACATTTTTGTTATAAGTCGGACTTTCTCAATAGCCTCCTAAACTAACTCGGGTCCTATCTAGGCAACTTCACCCACCTAGAACCAACCTATAGGAGATCTACACCTCCTACCATAGAGAACCTCGAATGGAACCATACCAATACTAGAGTGATAGCTATTATTATAGGCAAACTCAACCAAAGGCAAGTGAACATCCCAATTACCCTTAAAATCAATGACACATTCTCTCATCATATCTTCCAAAGTTTGGATAGTATGCTCTGCTTGCCCATCAATTTTTGGATGAAAAGTCGTGCTAAGCTTAACACGAGTACCAAGACCCTTTTAGAAAGATTTCCAAACCTGAGAAGTGAATTGGGTACCTCGATCAGAAATAATGGACAATGGCACTCCATGCAACCTTACCATTTCCCTCAAATACAACTTAGCATAATCTTCGGCCGAATAAGAAACCTTGACAGGAATGAAATGAGCCGATTTCGTCATTCGGTCTACTATAACCCAAATTGAGTCGTATTGTCACCGGGTGCGAGGCAAACGAACAATGAAGTCCATATTCAAATCTTCCCACTTCCATGTAGGAATACTAATGTCTTGGGACAAACCACCCGGTTTTTTATGTTCAACTTTCACTTGTTGACAATTAGGACACTTAGCCATAAATTCTGCAATATCCTTCTTCATCCCATTCCACCAATAGACCTCCCGCAAATCACGATACATCTTGGTGGCTCCCGGATGAATGGAATATCATGAACTATGGGATTCTGATAAAATATGTTCCCTCAAGTCCCCAACATTGGGAACACACAAACGACCTTGATAGCAAAGCACACCATCTCCCCCTTGGGATAAAGCCTCAACGGACTTCTAAGCACCACTTCTTTCAATTCGACTAAGGTCGAATCAAGACATTGCTTGGCTTTCACATCCGCCACAAAAGAAGATTCTGAACCATTTTGAACCACAACACCACCCTTGGTGGAGTCCATTAACCGAACACCCAATCGGGACAATCTATGTACATCTCGTACCAATTCTCTTTTACCTTCCTCTATATGGGTAACACTACCCATTGATAATCGGCTAAGAGCATCTGCCACTACATTTGCCTTACCGGGGTGATAGAAAACACTCATATCATAATCCTTAAGTAACTCAAGCCACCTCCTTTGGCGAAGATTTAAATCTTTCTGATTAAACACATACTGCAAACTCTTATGGTCAGTGAAAACATCTACGTGAACACCATACAAGTAGTGCCTCCAAATCTTTAAGGCAAAAACCACCGCCATTAATTCGAGATCATGGGTAGGATAATTCTTTTCGTGAACCTTAAGTTGCCTTGAAGAATAGGTAATCTTCCTATTTTGAATAAGTACACATCCTAACCCAATTCTCGAGGCATCACAATAAACAACAAAACCATCAGTCTCTTTCGGTAAAGTCAACACCGGAGCGAAAGTAAGTCTATCCTTTAATTCTTGAAAACTCTTCTCACATGCCTCGGACCATATGAACTTAGCCTTCTTTTGAGTCAATGATGTCAATGGAGAGGCAATCGATGAAAACCCCTCAATAAACCTTCTGTAGTAACCAACTAAACCCACGAAACTTTTAATGTCAGAAGGGGATAGAGGTCTAGGCCAACTCTTGACCGCATCCGTCTTCTTAGGATCAACCCCAATACCCTTACTTGAAACAATATGACCAAGAAAAACCACAAACCTTAGCCAAAACTAAAATTTTCCAAACTTCGCAAAAAGTTATTGGTCCTTGAGAATTTGCAACACAATCCTCAAATGCTTGATGTGATCATCCTCACTTCTCGAATATATCAATATATCATCAATGAACACAATTACGAACATGTCAAGGTATTGTCTAAACACCCTATTTATCAAATCCATAAAAGCGGCAGGAGCATTAGTCAAACCAAACGACATTACTAAAAACTCATAATGACCATACCGAGTTCTAAAACCATATTTGAAATATCATCTTCCTTCACCCTCAATTAGTAATAACCCAACCGAAGGTCAATCTTAGAGAAATAATTCACCCCTTGAAGTTGGTCAAACAAGTCATCTATCCTCAAAAGAGGATATTTATTCTTAATGGTCACTTTGTTCAATTGTCAGTAGTCAATAAACATACGAAGTGCACAATCTTTCTTTTTAACAAACAAAATCGGAGCACCCCATAGAGAGATACTCGGCTGGATGAAACCCTTATCCAATAAATATTTCAATTAATCCTTTAATTTCTTAAGTTCTACCAGAGCCATTCGGTAGGGAGGACTATAAATAGGTTGTGTATCAAGGAGAAGGTCAATACCGAAGTCTATTTTCCCTTTCTGGAGGAATACCGAGTAGATCATTTGGGAACACTTCCGAAAACTCATTAACAACGGGGACCGACTCAAGAGTAGGGGTTTTGGACCTCATATCTCTCACCCTAACTAGATGGTACATGCAACCCTTAGAGATCATCTTTCTAGCTTTAAGACAAGAGATAAACTGACCCTTAGGTATAGAATTTCCCCCTTTCCACTCTAGGACAGGCTTATTCGGGAATTGAAACTTTACTACACGAGTTCTACAATCAATAGAAGCATAACATGAGTGTAGCCAATCCATACCAAGGATAACATCAAAATCTAGTATATCAAGCTCTACCAAATCAACAAAGGTAACTCTATGGGACAAGGAGACGGGACACTTTCTATAGACCCTCTTAGCCACACTAGAATCACCAACATGGGTAGAGACATCAAAGGAATCTAACAACACATCAGGAAGCATATCAAACCTCATAGCCACATATGGCGTCACAAAAGACAAGGTAGCACTGGGATCAAGTAAAGCATAAACATCAACTTGGAAGACTTTCAACATACCGGTAACCACATCGGGAGAACCCTCTTGTTCACCATGAGTCTGGAACGCATAGAATATATTTTGTTTCTGAGCATTTGACCCCAAACCACTTGGACCGGATGAAGGATAGGGTTGAGCCCTACGATGATTATCTCCTTCATTCTTAGCAACTGAAGGACAATCTCTTATCTTGTGGTCCATCTTACCACAACCAAAACAAACACTGAAACCCGCTAGACATTTGCCATCGTGCTTCCTTCCACACTTAGCACAAGTAAGTACTAAGGACTCACTACCATTTCCTCCTTGAGGCTTAGGGTTAGACTGCCTATCTTTTTCTAACTTAGGAGCATTAGAGTAGCCTTGCCCGAAAAACTTTTGTTGAAACCCTGAACGACTGAAATCACACAATGCCTTAGCAATATTTAGTGATCTAATTGTGCATGCGGTAGTGAAAGCTCGAGGGTCCTCTTTCGTCTGCACAAGTGACGTAGTAGCAATAGTGCTACAATGGTGAAAATTTCCTTCCCCTTCAAAATTCACCAACCACTTCTTTGTAACCAAATCCTTCATGAACTTGATGCATCCTGAATTTGTTCCAAAGTTTCTACCAACAGAATGCTTACATAAAGTGGCCAAAGCATAGATAAGAATTTGAAAATTTTACCTTCTTCTGCCTACTTTTTCAGCCTATGTGGAAATGGTAGGGTGGCCTAGACATTACTTGCACATGTTGTGACCCTGCTATGGTTGGATCAACTGCATCCTTAGTCCTTTCCACAACTTCAGGATAGACTTTCGCTTCTTCAAGTTCCATTACCTCAACTGGTATTTTCTCATCAACATCGTTTTCACCCTTTCCTTCTCAGATGAAACATCTCTTTCTTGCTCATTACTTGCAGGTATAGATCCCGGACGTGCTTTTCCACTCCTAGTTGTAATTATTATGCAGTGACCATCCTTCTTTGGATTTAGAATGGTATCGTTGGGAGAGCGTCGTTATTTCTCTGATTTAGTGATGCAGATAACTGCCCTAATTATTAATCTAATTTCCTGATGGATGTAGAGTGTGAGTCTATTAGCTAAATCATGTTGGGGAAATCATTTTTTAGATCTTTAACTCCCGAATCTATAGATTCAACCCTTTGCAGTACACTAGCTAACATGTCCTCCATCTTGGAGTTCCCAAACCCATTACCAACTCTATCTTTATTTCCAGGAGAGAGGTAAACACCACTTTAATCATTCTTATAGTTGTCCCTAATGTTCCAGTTACCTTGTTCTTGATTTCTGGACCTGTCAGCATAGCCATCTTTATGAAAGTTCCGACCTTGATTCCCATAATTATAACCTTGGTTTCCCAAGTAATAATTTTGGAAACCCCCTTGATTATTCATATATTTGGCCTCTTCATCAAAATCAAGCTCATATTCATTATGTCGACCAACGGCTCCAACTGCATTTACTCTTTCAACACCACCGGATAATAGTGCTTGGTCAGCAGATCCATTTGTGTTTTCACAGGAGCCATGTCGTGGTCATGTTCTTCTTCTCTCTTTCGCTGCTCAACTTACAATTCAAATGTGAACCCATGGTTACAAATGTCTGACTCCCTAGTATGCCATGCCCTATTATTCTTTGACAGATCATCCATAATAGCTATAGCCTTTGGGATAGGTTTTCTCATAAAAGATCCTCCACATATTGCGTTGACCACTGGCTTGGTCACAAAGTTCGGTGACCTATAAAATACCTGCTTCAAGTGTCTATCTGTGAGGTTGTGATTCGAGCATTGTTTAAGCTTCTGGTTAAACCTCCACCATGTGTCATGCACAGCTTCTCCTAGTAATTGCTTGTGAACACTTATCTCATCTTTCAACTACAACTCATTTTCTTCTAGGTAAAATCTTTCCAAGAAAGTCTCTTTCAACTCCACCCAGTTGGTGATCAATCGTGAGGTAATTCGTTTAGCCAATTTGTTGCTTCCCTAGTGAAGGACAATGAAAATAACCTCAATCGGATTTTTGTTTGGCTGACCCCATGAATCTCAGCTGACCTACAGGTTCCCACAAAGTTTGTCAAATGTTGATTAGCATGCTCACCAGTTGTTACTCTGAATAACCTTTTAAGGTTCAATAGTTGGATCATAGTGCTAGTGATGGTGAATTTCACTCCATGGTTGGAGTACAATAACTCAACTTGCTACAGCCCCATCCATACCTGAATCATCTTTATCAACATCCAAATGCACATGTTGTTGACCTTGCCTCTTGGCACTAACAGTTGTTGTTGAGGGGCCAACTCATCTTCTTCTTCATCCTCAACTTCTACCCTATTTGGGTTGTTAACATTAGTGTTAGCACCTCTTTTTTTTGCCCTCAGTATCATGTCTTAGTACCTCTCTCGGTGCCTCAATTTGTTTAGCATTCACTATTCTCCTAATAGATCATGCAAGCTAAAGATCGTAAGGAATCAAAGGTTCTCCCTTACTTCTGATATCTGGAATACACTACTTAGGTTCCTATGGAAGACACAGACAAGAAACAACAAGTAAAATTAGGAAATACAACTACAAATTGAAATAATATCTAGTAGAATATTTCTAAACTGAATTCCCTCGCAGCGGCACCCAAATTTGATACATCCAAACGTACACTTCACTTGAGAAGTATAAAATGGTAGAAGTCAATTATACAACCCAACAAGAGTTGAGGTCGATCCCACAAGGAATGCAAAAGAAATAAGTCTACTAGTTCTTATATTCAGTTGTAGTAGATATTTCTGAAAACAAAAATTGCATAAAGTAAATATTGGGTTTGTTTTAGTGTTTAAGTAACCAATTGTAACTAGAATTCAGTAGTAACAAAGGTTTTGATTATCAATTAGAAGAGACCAGGATTGCGTTCCCCATGACAATGGGAATACAACTCAGATTTTATACAACTAACAATTGTTTGATGCAAGGCATGCCTTATTAGAAAGTTAAGGATACCTAAATTCTTATCATCCCTATTAAGTGAATATCACTCATCACCTCTCGTCTTAGACTGTTTGCATTATTTACTCTTTCTTTATCATTTAGAAAGCTATCCTCTCTTGGGCACAAATCTTCAAAACAAATTTATAGATTGTGGAAATCATTCATTTCTAGATTTTCCTAATCATATCCTTCTCTCTTGAGCAAGTCATGAATAGAGTCAGGTTCTAACACGTGCACTTTTTAGAAAACAATCAATACGAAAATAGAAACAAAGAATGCAAGGCATCAATTAACAGTCATTCGTGGTTGATCCTAACGTTGCTACCTAGTCATGGTTCCCACAACCCTAGTGGTGGTGCTTAGTTGCTCATATCCTCAACAAAATAATAGTGAAACATTGATTAAGATTCAGAATTGAAAACTCACAATGATGAAAATCAGTCAGTTTCAAATACGAATTGGAAACCAAGATAAAACACTAATCAATTATCCCAAAGATAAGCGAAAACATGAAAGCTATCGTGTTTGTCGATAAAAACTTGTCTCCAATACGTGAAATATAAAATAAAACTCTAAGTGACTATTTATAGTCTTAAAGATGAATCCTAGATGAAGTAGGAAAGCGCTCTAGTCGAAGTCATTCATGGGAGAGTACACGGCCCGTTAAAGCCTTCACGGTATGTGTAAGCCATCTATGATCCTCAACTTAGAAAAATTTCTTCAACTTCTGCCTTAGCTTCCCACGAGCTTACGGGCCATATAAGTATCCACGACTCATATGAAGTCTCGTTCAACTACCCTTCAGATTTGGACTTAAACTTAATTTTCTCCTGAAGCTTCACGGACTCTTGGCCTTATCTTAGAGGTCACCACAGGCCGTTCAAGGTCTTGTTAAATAGCACTTGGTTTTTTTCCTCTTCTAGACCATTTTCACGGTTAGATTCTAGGACCATTCAAGTGTCCACTACTCGTATGGCCCTCCATTAGCAGCTGCTACACTTTCATTTCAGCTTTTCTCTTCCAACTACATTCAAAATCTCTTTTTTCATATTTACACCAAAAGGCATCATATCGACAAAAACATGTTTGGTTACTTGCAATAATCCTTTGTTTGGCGTCAAATGTGACATGAGTTCACAGTACATCAATAGGATAATTATTTTTTACCATGACCTTGTTCAATTATTGGTAGTCAATGCACATGCGAAGTGAACCATCCTTATTTTGAACAAACAACATCGGAGCACCCTACAGAGAGATACTTTGTCTAATGAAGCCCTTATCCAGCAACTCTTTCAACTGATCATTTAACTCTTTTAGTTCTATCAAAGTCATCTTGTAAGGAGGAAGAGAGATAGGTTACATATCTGGAAGAAGGTCAATATCAAAGTCCAATCCCCTTTCGGGAGGAACACTTAGAAGATCATCGGGAAACTGTTCTGAAAACTCATCTACAATCGGATCTGATTCAAGAGTAGGAGTTTCAAAATCCATATCCCTAACTCGAACAAGATAATAAACACAACCCTTAGAGATCATTATCCTAGCCTTTAGGCAAAAAATAAACTGACCCTTAGGCACTGCATTTTCACCCTTCCATTCCAAGATAGGTTCATTCGGAACATGAAATGTGATGAATCAGGCCCGACAATCTATGGAAACATAACAAAAATGAAGCTAATCCATCCCAACACTGACATCAAAGTTTATCATATTTATCTCTACAAGGTCAACTAGAATGACTCTAAAATTGGGCAATTCCTATAGACTCGTCTAGCAATAATGTAGTCACCAAAATGTGTAGAGACTAAAAAATTATTTTTTAAAAATTTGAAACACACATCAAACTTCATAGTCACAAAAGACAATGTAGCCCCTGGATCAAGCAATGCATAAACATCAAATGGAAAGACTTGCAATTTATCAATCACCATATCTGAAGAACCATCATGATCCTGTCGAGTCTGAAGAGCATACAATCTTTTGTGACGGGGAGCACTAACCGAACCAGAAGCACTAGGATAAGTGTGCCTACCATCATTACCCTTGATATCTCTTGAAGGGCAATCTCTCAATTAATGAAGCGATTTTCCAAAACCAAAGCATGCACCGAACCGAATAAACATTCACCTTAATGGTTTTTCTCACATCTCTTACATGGGGAGAATTCTAAACACTTGGAGCACTATCTTGAGGCTTAAGGTTAGACTTCTTATCCTTGCTGAGCTTTTGAGTTGGATCATTTGATGAATTTTGACCGAAGAACTTTTGCCAAAACTTAGAATGTTCATGTCCGCCGGACCTAGAGTGTGAGAAATCACCACCATCTGGTCTTGCCCTCTTTGACTCTCTATCCTTCTCCTTTATATTTCCCTTCTCTATTTATTGGGAATAAATCATTAACCTTAAGATATCCATCTCTTTGATCATCATAGCATATCAACATTCTTTGACCACCATATCGGGCACACTCGATACAAACTTACTCATCCTTGCTCTGGAGTTAGCAACCATGGTTGGAGCATACTTGGAAAATTGAGTGAACTTTGATGAGTACTCCTTCACACTGATGTTTTTTTCCTTAGGCTTATGAACTCTTGAATTTTAGCTTCTCTCATCTCAAGAAAAAAGAAACGATCAAGAAATGCCCCTTTGAACTTGTCCCAATATAAGGGACCGGCATCCAATGCCCTTTCTCCCTTCCATTGGTCAACCAAACTTGAGCAACACCCTTTAATTAGTAAGCGGCTCAATCCATATTTTCCACTGGATTCACTCCCATGATGTGCACAATCTGATGGATTCTCTTGATGAACTGTCATGGATCCTTATCTACTTTGGACCCATGAAATTCTGAAGGATTCATCCTTGTGAAATCTCTTAACCTTGTTGCCGTCGTACCCACATTTGGGTTCACGAGATCTACAACTTCCCTATTAGTTTGAGCTATCATATCTTATGCCAACACTTGGAAAATGACTTTAAACTCGGCATGTGACACTTGCTCAACCAAAAGATCAACCAGAGCTTGAGGAACTTTGGGTCCCATATTGTTACCAATATTCCTTCTCATAGGAGCTTTTCGTAGAGACATATTCTGAAAAGCATAGAACAAGAGTTAGGAGGAAGAACTTTATAAAATTTAACTCTATCGCACGACTTTCGAGTAATGAAAGAAGTAAAGTTTCCTAAATGCTCTATCGCCTCCTATTCATAAATGTGTCACCTTTTACACTCATGAATAAGACTTTATTCAACGCGGCTTGTAATAATCCTAGATCCATCAAAATGTGGCTCTAATACCAAGTTTTTCATGACCTGAATTACCCTCCTAAACGTGATGTGGTAATTAGGACCCCGAGAGGCCCTAAACAAGTCACTTGACATAAGCATGACACTATGAAAGCAATAAGACAATATGAAATGAATCACAAACTAAAAGAAATCTAAATCATAATGGATCAACTTAGGAGAATCTGAATACAAGACTAAAGTAATGCAGAAAAAAAACATAATGAGTTTGACATAAGCTTCTACCACATAGATGTGGTTAGGACAAAGCCCTAAACCACAAATAAGTCTGAAATTGAAATGAGATAAACAATAAAATGATAAGGTGTGATCCTGCCCTCTAACCATGAGGACTCACCACTAACAATCAAATATTAGCAATCCAATCTAGCCATGACCAGATGGAGGAATGTCGGACCTTATACTGTGAAACAATATATGCACAGAGATATATGCATCAATACTTTGAATGTACTGAATATGGGGAAAATGCATAAACATAAACGTGATAACATGAATAGTTCAAAACATGATAATACTTAACCAAGTAAAACATGTCAAATCATGATAAGCTAAAGTCATAAAACATGGAAACAAGGTTAATGCAATAGAAAGTCACAACATATATATATAACATAGCTAAGTAGAAAATATATCTTCGGTGGGATGTTTACCATTAACCGACATAGACTATGTGAGATATAACATGGAATCTGATGTCTTACTCCCACACCGAAAAGAGATTATACTACTTTCCAAGATAAGGACCATTATCTTAAGCTTATGTAGATCCACTAGCTAATTCGTCCAATCGGGACATCCTACTAGGGAACATAGTTCAAAGATATTGGGTATCACCTAAATCTATTATGTGTTAAGTAAACTCCCAATAAAAAATCATAAAGAATAATGTTACATCAGATTCATCTTTTAGTCTTTGAAACGGTTGGAATCTAGTAATACTAATCTAATCAACAAGACTCGTAAATCATAAGTAGAGCTCCTTTAAAGTACTATGATTTCATCACATAATTGATGTTTAAAAGAAACTTAATCGAAAGCATATAAATCGTGATAATATTTTCTTAAAAATACACTTCAATCGTAAGCAACCTTATTCATAAAACATGAGATACTTTATTAAAAATCAACCTAGAATCGTAGTTACTACAATCCCTTTATGCATGCATAGTTTCAAAGCTCAATTCATGATCAAAATAGGCATATAGCATGAGTTCATAAGAAAATCATTAAATCATGTTATTTGAATCAAATCATGCATAATAAGATCAAATACAATCACTTGAATCATAATTAATTGAACCCATGCAGAATCATATAGAAACCCTAGAAATGTGGTGCAACTTCATAAAAGGAATTGATAAATCTTGGGACTCAATGCATGGAAGGAAATCCATTGATGAAGTTCCCACATACCTTGGATAATCAAAGCCCTAGCATTTCCAAGAGAAACCTTGAAGCTTGAAGAACCCAATAAATCTTCCTTGAGAGCTTTGGAGAGAACTTTAGAGAAGATGAACTTGGAGGGAATTTGAGTTTTCAGTGAATGAGAGGGAATGGGTAGGTTTAGGAAAGGAAATGTCATGACCCAAAGTACCCCTAGGTGTGACATGACGAATGGGATCCCGAGAGACCCAATACAAGCCACTTGACAAGCATGACATAAATAAATACAATACAAGAGAATAAGAAATATAAGTCTTCCACTCATAACATGACGTAAAAGATACGAACAGAGTACATAAGAGAATACACGGAATAATACTAAGTCTGATATATCCCTTCTAACATAATAGGAGTGGTTGGGATGTAACTCATACACCACGTACAAGTCTAAAATTAAAAGACAATAAAAGCAATGAAAGTATCCATGGTTTTTCCCTCAAATCACGAGGACTCACCAATCCAAGTGAACAAGCTAAGCGATCTCGTCTAACCACGTGTGGGAGGAGGAGCGTCACGCCCTATATTTTGAGACAATATAGGCACAATATGTATTAGTACTATGAATGTACCAAGTATGGGAAAATGTATAAAAACATAAGCATAATAATATAGTGAACTTGAACATGATATGAATGACCAAGTAAAATATAATAAAATCCTCTAAGTAGAAATCATAAGTCATGGACAAGGTCAATGCATAGTTGAAAACCATATGCAAAGCTTTAATAAAACCTTTTGAAGAAAACCTAGTTCATTTGTGGGATATTTACCATTAACTGATAATAAGACCATGTGAGATATACCATGGAATTCGGTGTAACCCTCACACTGAAAAGAGAGAGTTAAGCTTGACAAGGTAAGACTATATCATTCATTATTCTAAGGTGGATCCACTAGCTAGGTCATTTAATACAATTCTATAGGGGCACGTAGTTTGGGACAAGGAGATTGCTTCTAGAGACCTGACCTCTACTAACGAGAGAGCCTCCATCTCAAAGTCCTCTCAGTTCTAAGTAAATTCCAACGAAAAATACATAATAATATTCATATCAAATACTTGTAAAGGCAACAATTAAGACTACCAAACCAATCATAAGTTCATATTAGAGTACCTCCTTTAATACCATGATTTCATAAAATGTTCATAATAGACACTTACCTTTCTAAGAATTTAAATCATGATTCCTTTCAAATGTGAGAAAATCTTTCACAAATCATTGATACTTATTCTAAAAGCATACTTTGGTCAAGAATCATTATTTTCATATTCATAATCATAATTCATGAGTTAAGAATTGAAATTGAAGCATAAAACATAGTTCCATATGAAATCAATTAGAAAACATGTAATTGAATCAAATCATGCATAATAAGATAAAATAATAACAATTGAATCATAATAAATTGGACCCATGAAGATTTGACATGAAACCCTAAGAATTTGGTGAAATTGAATTGGAGATTTTGTGTTTCTTTTGGAACCCAATGGATGAAAGGAATCCATTGGTGAAGTACCACATACCTTTGAAATCAAACCCCCAAAGCAATGGAGAATAAACCTTGAACAAACCCTATCTTTAACCTTTTTCTCTTAAGAGACAATTTGGAGACGGTGAACTTGGAGGGAATTTGGGATTTGAGTGAATGTGAGGGAATGGGTAGGATAGTAGTATAAAATCAGTTATACGGGATTAGAATGTTCTAGAAATGACAAAGATTAGGGGTTAAATGGGTAGGAAAAGACCAAAACATCCTTAATTAAAAATTGTCGGATTACTCCTATGGTTCCGACCTACGATCGGTAAGATTTTCTACAGATCGTCCTGGTCAAACGTAGAGTCAAGTACTTAGAGACAAAATACTTATCAATTTCCACGATTTACTCTACGGGCCATCGACCATCCTACGGTCAATAGAACCCTTCCGTAGACCCCAATTTTAAGCCTCAAATTCCACTAAGTCACAACAGCTTCTACGAAACCTTTTACGGCTGTAACAAATCCTACGACCCTTAGGTCCATCTGTAGATCCAAGTCAAAATTTTCCAAGTCTAAATAAACTCTACGAGCACGTCCTACGGCCCGTAGAACCTCCTACGACTAATCATGTTCATCCATAGGCCAACTTCATAGACTTGACATTTTTCAAAAACTCACCAAATCCTACGATTACCTCCCTACGGCCCATATAAATTCCTACTGTCCGTACGTCGACGCGTAGAACTAGACACCAGTGAAATTTTTGAAACTTTTCTTTCCAAAACTAAACTTCCATTTTCTTAAATGTTACATTAAATATAGGGTCTTAGAATATTCTAGAAACGATATAGTCTAAGTGTTAAAAGGATAGGAAAAGACCCAAATAACCCAGACTAAAACCTGTAGGACAGTTTCTGCCTGTCGTCTTATTATCCATAAAACTTTCTATGTACCGTACTTGTTGTCCATAGAACCAAGTATTGATGGCTAACTTTTCTGATGATTTCCACGAGACCCTTCCTACGGGCCGTGGAACTTCTACGGTTCGAAGGACCCTCATGTAGAACCCTTAGTCCAAAAAATCATCTAAGTCCAAGCATCTTTCCATAAACACTTCCTACAGTCCATGGATCATTCTACGGCCGTACAACCTTACGTTGAACCTAAGGTATCAAAATCATCAATGCTAAAATCACTTCTGTGGACCCTTCCTATGGGTCATATAAGTTCCTACAGACTGTCTTGTTGGTCTGTAGGTCCTCATTTGGGACTTGACAATATTTCCATTTCCATGACTCATTTCCACGATCACCTTCTACGAGCTACAGGACTTCCTACGAACGGTAGACAGGCTTGTATAAAACTGGCACCAGATTATTTCTACAACTTTTCCTTTCCAACTCAACTTACAAATTTCTAAGGTGTTTGATACGTCCAAACTTATACACTTAAAAAGTATAAACTGTCGAAAGTCAATTATAGAAATCAACTGGAGTTGAGGTCGATCCCGCAGGGAATTTATAGTAGAAATAAACTTACTGACGCTAATATTCAGTTGTGGTTAATATTTCCAAAAGAAATAAATTGAGATGAGTAAATATTGGGTTGTTTTAAATTCAAGTAACCAATTTCTATTAAAGTTGAATGTAATTGTAACAAACAACAGTTTCAAAATTTGATCTTTGATTAAGAGAGACTAGGATTGTGTTCCCCATGGCTGTTAACTTATAACTTGAATTCTACATGAATAATGGTTTATTGTCAACCTCATACTTTCATAGCAAGTTATGTACATCTAAGCGCCTTTCAGCCCTATTAGATGACTTTCACTCTTCGCCTCTCAGTCCTAGAGTGTTTTGGATCTTACCCTTGCTTACTTTTTAAGAAGATTATCCTCTCTCGAGTTTGAATCCTTAAAACAAGTTAATAGAATTCGTTTCTAGATTTTCTTCATCGTCATTTTTTTTCTTGAACAAGTGATTAATACAGGCATGTTTGATTAACGTCTCAAGTACACCTCATCCAATTCTAGGTGTAAACGATCATTAACTAGTATAAAACCCAACGAAGAGTTGGGGTCGAACCCACATGGAGTGGTACGTGTTCAAATTCAATTATGAAGTGCAAACGTGGTCTAATCGGTTATAGGAATAAAAATTATCAAAAACATGCAAATAAATCTAAGGGGGTGACAAGGAATGTCACATGGAGGGTTTTGGATTGTCAATCATCAGCTACAACACAATCAGACAAGGAGGAAATAACAATACGAAGAGGGATTCTCGTGATGTGATCGATTATAGGCAAATTTCACTGTTTGGGTAATTGAAACTACTAATAAATAGCTAAATATTAGTGGGTGGGCTAGGCTATAAGTGAAATAGCTTTCCCTCTAACAACTATATCGATTCAAGTGATTTCTTTCGAATATCAACAAGCTTAGCAAATAAGGATAGCCCACACCTTAATTCATCAACTCTCTCGAGTTAGATGAGTAGAATCAGATTTAGAATTTACTCTTTCAAGCTAACCCCATATCAGCCCGATAACTACAATCATCAATTGGAAGCTTTGATTCTAAAACCTCTTTTTCAAGCAATCCCAGAATTCTAAGTTCGAATTGCATTTTCAACTACAATTCTTAGTTTAAAACAGAGCTGTCAATTAAACCCACTTCAATTAAGCATTAAAATCAGTAAAAAAAAATACAGATAAGCTAATTCAGCCCATAATCACATGATCACACCCCAATAATTGGGGTTTTAGATACACATCATAAAAATAGAGAAACATTTACCAAATACATTAGCCATGATCTGGGTAAGGTTCCCAAGTCTTTACAATGGCCCAAAATGAAGAAATTCAGAAACCCACTTGAAAATTCTCCCTAATGAGCTTAGAAATCCTCAAAGTCTACAATAAGAACTGAAAAGCTAAGAGAAAACTCTAACTCTAGAATGGGAACTGGAATAACTGGGAGAGAACTCCCTAAATTTCCTTTAAAATTCAGTTTATAGTTGCCCAAAATTTATCTTGAAAATCCATTAGGCGGAATAAGTTGGGCATCGTCGAACAGGTCGGCGATCCGCCCTTTGCTCCAATCCATCGCCATTTCGCATTGGCCATTTGTATTAAGCGTTCTGTAACTTTAAGCGACCAAAGTTACCATCGCGGAGAAATTTGGCGATCCGCCGATTGCCCATTTTTGTTGCCAAGTTGGTTCTTCACTAGGGCTAGCAAGCTGGAACTTTAGGCAAGCTAAAGAGACACTCGGGGAACTGCCGAGTGGTCTTGGCGATCTCCAGGATCATTTTTCTTCACTTCTTCATCTTGTTTGCTCATTTTTGCCCGGTAGTGTCCTTGCCTTGCTCCTTAGCCTTAAATGCTGCAAATCAACACTTTAACATCAGTTTAGAGCATAAATTAGGCATTTGAGGACACTACAACTATCAAAACAAAGCCTTAAATGAGTCGAAATCTCAGACTCATCAACACCCCCAACTTAAACTTTTGTTTGTCCTCCAGTAAAACTCAAGATCAATCTGTACAATAAGGATATCTACAAACAGTATTGCTCAAGATTCAAAATAAATGAACACACAAGGTTCAAATGACACATACAATGGTTAATTTTGCACTCAAAGATTCAAATTGTGACTCACCATTATCAAGTTTACTTAAGCTCACAATGCTTGCTTCAAATGCGAGTTCAAGCTAAACAAAGCTACTCAAATGCCCTCACAACAAAGATGATTCCATAATCACACAAGATTTCTCAAAAATTGAAAGTCCCAGAATCAAATTCAACTCTCACACTCACAAAGATGAAAACATGCATGACTCAACCCATAGGCTTGCCCTTATTTTCCAATTAACATTCGTTTCAGCTCACTAAAGATCACAAAGGTCTTTTTAAGGCTTGTAACGGGGCTGAGTGTAAAGGTATGGTCATTTAGGCTTAGTGGCTTCTACCTTCATGAAGTATGGCCTGAAAATCACTCTTTCTCCTTCTCTTTCACATTCAAACATGTTCAAGCTCCACCCCATTATTCAACTCAACATGAAACACCAGATACCCCATTATTCTTCATTCTTTTCACACACTTTATTTCACAACTTTCTCTCTTTTTCAGTCTCTTTCTTTTCTTCTTCTTCTTCTTTTATATGAAGGGGTTTCATCTTTTTCAAAACAAACCGTCAAAAGGGGGAATCTTTACACTTCTTGACTTTCCTTCTTTTTCACCACATCCCTAACTTAGGCTTTTGGCCTAAGTTGGCTATTCAAACATACCAATACTTCATGAAGGTTATGGGTGATGAGATAAAGAGGTCAAAGTTGTTCAAGTTTCTTCCAAGAAAAGGATAGGCTCAAAGGGTGCCAAGCAAGGTTCACACATCTCACAAGGTTGGCCACAAAGAGGTATATTGTCAAATTGGCTCACTTTTCAAAATTCTTGCCTAAGATCATTTCAATTGCTTGCTTCACTCAATCAATTGGACCAATGGGGAAAATTCTAGGTGTCATCAAGCACAATGTTCAAGACAACCTCACCACACAAGGCATTGGTACAAATATCAAACAAGACCCCACACTTTCTAGCTAGCATGCAATGTTCATCACAAGAGACTTCATTGACAATCAGCTAGTCATAACAAGATGTTCAAAGTTCACATATTGCCTATGTAACTTCGGTTACCTCATCGTAGCCACACATTCATTTTGTTCAATTAAGAGCACTATTTAAGTCATCGGTATTGACCACAAGCGACAGTCAAATTTGTACAATAATAGCCACAATCACACACAAGAGGTGGCAAAAATATTAAAATTTGGTTCAAAAACCATAACCAATTTCTATCAAAACAATGGGCCACAACACAATTCAACAACCAAGTTATATATAAAAACCAATAAGCTCCAATATTCACATCACAAAAGCAAAATATTCACAAAACAACCCACAAAAGAGGTAGGTATAGAAATATCTCACCCCCACCAACAAAATATGCAGTTGTCCTTAAAAGCAACTAAAAAGAAAACTAGTCTAAAAAGTAACAGAGAAGA
Source organism: Solanum tacnaense (assembly GCA_029582525.1). Classification (NCBI taxonomy): domain Eukaryota; kingdom Viridiplantae; phylum Streptophyta; class Magnoliopsida; order Solanales; family Solanaceae; genus Solanum; species Solanum tacnaense. The sequence goes on from JAJOOD010010895.1 coordinate 21,508, forward strand.
GGCAAAGAGAATCATCCTGCCAGGCTAAGCCTGGGTAAAGTCTGCATATCCACAGCTCCATCTGTCTAGGCATCAATGCCCGGTGTCTCAGCATCCTTGGCTCCACTTGACCCCACTATCGAAGTATCCTGAAGCGATGCTTGTCTCGCAGTCTCGAACATAGCACCCTCCATATCAGACAGGTCCTCATAAAAAGCTTCATCACGAACACCAAGCTGCTCCTCATCAGTCTCAGCCTCGGACTCTACAGCATCATCATCTCTAACCTCATCTCTGGTGGTAGTCAGAGGCACATAAAAATAACCTGGAACATCATTTCTCGGGCCATCTGGGATCTCCACAGTGCCAAAGATCACGAACATATAAGTGGACTCCAGCTGGTCCACATCCTTCCTCAACTCGGTAATATCAGCCTTTAAAGTCGTGACCTCATCAGTGGCTCACTAGCCCTTCTCACACTCCCCCACTTTCACCATCAAGGGATATAGGGCCAACTTATGGCTATAAATCTTGGCTCTGAAGGGTGTCAAAGCAGCAGCAATGGTTCTCTCGATCATCCAAGAAATCGTGGCCTCTAGACGATAAGCACGCACATCGATGGATTGGGACAAATGCCCCATATTATACAATACGGCCTGGGTGTTAGGGGGAGGGAAGCAGAAGTACCAGAGCAGATCTAGGGGGAGGATGTGCAGTAGAAGTAGCAGGTGTATCAGAAGGAGTGGAGCTAGAAGTACCTGAAGGCCCAGTGTCCGGAGTAGGGATGCTTGCTTCTACAGGTATCATATCAATGTCAACCACCAGGGAAGTGTCCATCGGAGCTGCCTTCCTCCTATCAGCCTCATCCTTCTGGTACTCGGCCTCAATACGTCGGATGTCAATAGAGGAGGTGGGTGTCACCTTCATATTAGTCTTCTTATCTCGAAGCACACGGGCCCGTCTGCACAACTCGGTGATCAACACCGGGAATGGGATTAAAGTTTGTCTTTGTTTAGCCCTCATGGTCATCTTCTACTCAATCAGCATCCCTAAATTCAGCTCCTGACGACTAATGATAGATCCTAGACAAGATCCATTCAGGTGTCTGAGGATAGACTCGTTCTGGGATAGCATGATTGTGTTACTGATAAACCCAAACCAGTACCTAGCTGCCACATTAAGATCTTTTTTCTCGATTGGCACTTCAGCCTCAAGCCATCTCGAGGTGACATCGGAGAGAAGGGGTGCCAGCCAACCCTTAAGATCCTCTAACATCTTCTTCTTGATCAGATCGATATAATCGTGCACAAAGTCATAAGTGCACCCCAGAATAACATTATTATCAGAACTTTCGCACTGAACCTTCTTGCCTCTGACTATCACAGAATCTACCGATCTAAACATGTTGGCCTTCTTCTTCCCCTAAGGGACCATCTCACCATAGGCCAAATAAAACTCCCAGACCAGATTGGGAATGTAGAGGACCCAGGGTTTAGTGAAAATCTCAAACCTATGGAACTTGAAAGTGTTTCAAATCTCTGGGTACCTGTCCACCACACCATCAATGGACAATCTATTCTCCTCAAGAATAGTCCTCAATCCCTCGGCTTTTAGTCTGTTGAGAGACTGGGGTGGAGGACCATGTACTGGTGGTACAGGGACCACAGTCTGTGCTAGAGCTGCAGCTGGAGGGATCGGCTCCGGAATCGATCATGATGAGATTTGGAGTGTAGCTCCGCTTGTCGAGCCAGTAGCATTTGATCATCCTCAGGCTCAGAGATAGAAGCTTCAGAATCATGTGAGTCACCCTCACTGTCTAATGTGGTGAGGTGAGTCTCGTAGACCCCCTCACTTTCTGAGCTCGCCTCCTCCGCAGGCACAACTACGGGATCTTTGCCCTTTCCTTTGCCTCCTTTTGGAGGGAGCTTCTTGTCCTTGGAGGAAGTTGTCTCTTCATTGATCATTACTCTGTGTGCTTGCTTTCGGGGCTGCATATCTCTATCGAACACTTTAGGTCCAGTCATTCCTGCAAACAACATAGAAAAATGTTAGAAAAAAATTCTAGAAAAAGTGCAGAAAATAAGTTGCAGAATGACTCGCTGAGCCGGTCGAGAAGTCGCCGAATCACTTTGGCGAGCCAAATCGGGCTGATCGAAAGTTTTAGCACAATAATTTCAAAAAAAATCAAAGCTGGTCAGCGATGTCCAGGGCCATTCGGCGGATCATCGACACCAATCACCGAACTAAAAGTAGCTCGCCGAAAGTTACAGTGCATTTTAAGGATTTAGGGGGCAGAAGGGCGATCAAGAAGGACTTTCAGCGAGTCACCGAGTGAACTCGGCGAGCACATGCGTATCTCCGAAAGTTACAGACCACCAACTCAACATTTAGATGAATTAAGGGCGATCTAAGGGGACTTAGGTGAACCACTGAACCAATTGGCGAGCTCGACCCAGCGCACCAAATGGCCCTTCGTGCCAATTTTTCACCACTTTCTTAAAAATTCAACCCACAGCCCACTAAAACAAAATCAAACACATACACTATGAAATTAAAGGAAGACCCATACAATCCATGCCCTCGGGGTACTCAAACTTCCCCCGATTTGGCCAAAATTGGCTATTTGATGTCTTTTTCCCTTAAGAATGATGTCAACCGCTCCATCATTGGGCAAAATTTGACATTTAGCATATTCCAGAGTTACTCAAACTTCACCCCACTAGACCCAACACAATTTCATCGCGACCCAACAATTTAGACTCGATTTTAAATAAGCACACACGAGAATCAATCATTTACTAGCAATTAGGCATGAATTCAATTAATTACGGGCAATCCAACAGGTAAACAATGATAAAATCATACTACCCAACAATTTACCGATTACATTCGAATTCAACCACAATTAGAGTACGGGGTTCGGAAAACCAACCTTTATGCCAAAATTTAATTAAAATGCAAGGCGGAAAAGTTCCACAATCCTGAACAAAGATCCCAAGTGAAACGAGAATAAAAATGTGAAAAATATGAACAATATACTATTTGGGTGAGAGTACGAGAGTTAAAAATGGGAGAAGATGAAGGATTTTGAAATTTTAAATTGTTTGGCCTTTAAAACCTTTCAGTTCGCGCTCCATTCGGTGATATAAGTCGAGCTCACTGAGCCACTCGATGATGAACAAAGTTGTATTTTGGCTCGCCGAGTTTTACAGAACTCCCATCAATTTGGGGGTTCAAACAGCGGACAAAGTTGGGCTCGCCGACTGAGCTTTTAGCTCATTGAGTTTTACAGAGTTCTTCATCAAGCTGGGTGGTTCCAATGGCGATCCAAGTCAGGGCTCGCCGACCTCTTCGGCAATTCACCGACTGGATTGTTGGCTTGCCTAATTGCCCATTTTCCAACACTTCTCACTTTTCAACCTACAAAATCAACACCTATTATTCAAAAACAAAATTTAAAATATCAAAGACTTGGGTTGCCTCCCAAAAAGTGCCTTATTTAACATCGTGGCACGACAGAAATACCTATTTAAGCTTCATTTTTGGGGTTTCCCATTATATCACTAGGCAACCCTCCTTTTGGCCTTGGATTTAAATGAGTCTAGATTTGACAGGCTTTTGATGCTCATGGGGTGGGACATACCTATCCTTGTCAGCCTCTCTTTCCTTCCAAGTAGCGTTACGATCGCGCCAATCTCTGTCACGGTCTCTCCACCCCTCATCTCTATTCCAACCCGTATTTCCACCCGGCCTTGGATAGTTTTGACAAAAACCTCCTCCTTGGTTGGCAAGGAAGTTCACTTCTTCATTGTACAATGTTTTAAAATGAGTTTCATCGGGGTTCGCTCCACCAACACGCACATCATTAACACTTTTCAACCCACTACCCATCACATTTTTCGCCAAGATATCCAGCTGGGTCATCATTTTGTCCATATTTTGGTCTCTCTTTTAATCTTTCTCGATCTGCTCTTTTTTCATCCTAAAAGTGAGAGGAGACACTTGGTCCTTACGAGTGTACCATGCTCTATTGATCTTGGTCATGCAATCAAGGAGTTGAGACGCTAATTCATAGTGTTGTTGCATTATACCACTGGAACAGGTTGATCAACAACTCCTTTGTTCACCGATTCAAGACTCCTATATAAGTATTGTAGCAGTACATTGTTTGGAAGTCTGTGAGTTGGGGATTGAAGCACCAACTTCTTAAATCTCAGCCACGTCTCGTGGATTGGTTCACCTTCCAAGCATTTGAAACCTTGGATGTTATAACTTAGCGTCATCATTTTCGATGGGGAAAGAATCTCACTTGGAACACTGCGGTAAGTTCATCCCAAGAGGTGATGGATCCCTCGGTAACTCAGCTAACCATTTGGTATCTTCACCCATCAAAGAGAATGGAAACAACCCGAGGCAGACTGATTCTTTTGATATGTTCTTGAATGAGAATGGACCACAAACATCCATGAAGTTCCGAATATGCTCATAGGGGTCTTCGTAAGCCAGCCCTCCATATAATTCTTTCATTTGGAGAAGCTACAGCATCGTGCTAGTAACATGGAAGACAGCATTCCTCTCAATTGGAGGTAGGCGTAATGCACCAACACCACCCAATTGATTTGGGTCATTCACATCATTAAGGTTTCCAATATCATCTTGGTGGCCCACTTGGCTACCATTACTCCCGTTCATGCTTATCTCTTCCTCTGTTTAGCACAAACCAACACAAACACAAACCAAAGTAAGTCGATTCAACTATAACACAAAAAAATCTCAATTCAACTTCAATAATAGAATTCTAAACAACACCACTACCCGGCAGCGGCGCCATTTTGATTAATGTCTAAAGTACACCTCATCCAATTCTAGGTGTAAACGGTCGTTAACTAGAATAAAACCCAATGTCGAGTTGGGGTCGAATCCACAGGGAGTTGTATGTGTTCAAATTCAATTATGCAGTGCAAATGTGGTTTAATCGGTTATAGGAATAAAAATTATCGGAAACATGCAAATAAATCTAAGGGGGTGACAACGAATGTCAGATGGGGGATTTTGGATTGTCAATTATCAGGTACAACACAATTAAACACGGAGGAAATAACAATATAAAGAGGGATTCTCGGGATGTGATCAATTATAGGCAAATTTCACTGTATGGGTAATTGAAACTACTAATAAATAGCTAAATATCAGTGGGTAGCCTAGGCTATAAGTGAACTACCTTTCTCTCGAACAACTATCTCGATTTAAGTGATTTCTTTCGAACATCAACAAGCTTAGCAAATAAGGACAATCCACACCTTAATTCATCTACTCTCTCAAGCTAGATGGGTAGAATCAGATTTAGAATTTACTCTTTCGAGCTAATCCCATATTAACTCGATAACTACAATCATCAATCGGAAGCTTTGATTCTAAAACCTCTTTTTCAAGCAAGCCCAGAATTCTAAGTTCGAATTGCATTTGCAACTACAATTCTTAGTTTAAAACACAGCTATCAATTAAACCCACTTCAATTAAGCATTAAAATCAGTAAATAACAATACCCATAAACTAATCCAGCCCATAATCTCATGATCACACCCCAAGAAACGGGGTTTTAGCTACACATCATAAAAATAGAGAAACATTTACTAAATACATTACCCATGATCTGGGTAAGGTTCCCAAGTCTTTACAATGGTTCAAATTGATGAAATTCAGAAACCCACTTGCAAATTCTCCCTATTAAGCTTAGAAATCCTCAAAGTCTACAATAAGAACTAAAAAACTAAGAGAAAACTCTAACTCTAGAATGGGAACTGGAATAACTAGGAGAGAACTCCTCAAATTTCCTTTAAAATTCCAATTTATAGTTGCCCAAAATTCAGCTTGAAAATCCATTAGGCAGAATAAGTCGGTCATCGCCGAACAGGTCGGCGATCCACCCTTTGCTCCAATCCATCGCCATTTTGAATAAGTCGGTCATCGCCGAACAGGTCGCCGATTGCCCATTTCTGTCACCAAGTTGGTTCTTCACCAGGGCTGGCATGCTGGAACTTTAGGTGAGCTAAACAGCCACTCGGCGGTTCGCCGAGTGGTCTTGGCGATCACCAGTATTGTTTTTCTTCACTTCTTCAGCTTGTTTGCTCTTTTTGCCCTGTAGTGTCCTTGCCTTGATCCTTAGCCTTAAATGCTGCAAATCAACACTTTAACATAAGTTTAGAGCATAAATTAGGCATTTGAAGACACTAAAACTATCAAAATAAATCCCTAAATGAGTCAAAATTTCAGACTCATCAATGTTCGAATGTGTGCACTCATTAGAAACTATTCATCATGAATATAGAAACGACATATGCGGTTATCAATCAAAAGTTACTCATATTTGAATCCAACGTAAAGGTTTAGTCATGGTTCCCATAATCCTAGTTGTGGTGTTTAGTCGCTCAGCTTCTCAATAAAACAAACAGTAAAGATTATTGAAAGCATAATGAAGTAGACTTATAATAATTGCAAAACCAAAAGGCTCTTGTTTCTCCACGCTCAAGATATCTCCTTTTCTTCCATGATAAAAACCAAATAAACCCTAAGGAATATTAAATAGTCCTAGAAAAGAGTCCTACATGGAGTAGTAAACATCCCAATCAACTCAACTTACGAGAAAAGAAGTAGTAAACAAGGCGTACTTGACCCCAAAGGGGTCGCATACAAGCCCTTAGCATATCCTGAACATAAGATAATAGAAAATACGGGAAAATATAAAACTTTTATAATCGAAGTCATATTTCATAAAAGCAAGCGGAAGTCTTTCTATACTCTTTGTCTCAAACCATCTATCAAACTCATGAATAAAAGTCTTGGGACGCAGCCCATACAAAGTCTAAAAACATAAAGAAATGACATAAAGGAATAATGGGTTTGTCCTCGAAGCTATGAGGACTCACCAATTCTTCAACTCTTCTTGATCCTTGGAAACCTAGCCGTCAAAGCAACTCAATCTCCTCAACCCTACATTTGATTAGAATGTAGGCAATATGCGTTAGTATAAAATGTGCCAAGTATGAAAGCTAGCACAACATCATAAGAGCATCTCAAATGGTTAGTCAACATAAGACATAAGCATAAGAGATAATACCATAGTCATAGCATAATCATCATAGTCATAGCATAATCTCCAACGTAAGCATCATATAAACATAAGTCAACATAAGACAGTTAATGAGCATAGTAGATAAATCATAATCATAACAAGCCAAGTCTTCATCATAGGCATTACATAAGCATAATTGACTCTTGGTCATCTTTACCATAATAGCACCATTCTCAAGTAACCTTAAAAGCATACAAGTGCAAAGCAAGAATAGCATCCCATAATACCACCCAAGCCAAGTATCTCTTTTTAGTCATCTTAATCATAGACTATATACATGGTCTAAGTCTTTAAGCTTTTCTACCATAAAGGTACCATACTCCTAAGTAACCTCAAGGCACACTTGTGCAATGCATGAAAGGCATCCCATACTACCCTTCACACTAAGCATAACCTTGGAGTCATCATAATCATATTCACCCTCCTTTGGTATCACTATTGGCTTACTTCATGTAGACAAGGGAACTATCACCTTTAGTCAACCGTATCTTGGAAGGCATCTATAGCAACAATCCATCAAGCATAACTCATGTAAGACAACACTCATAAGGTAACCTTAAGTCATACTTGTGCAAGGCATGAGTAGCATCCCATACTACTGCTCATACTAAGTACTTCTTTTGGTCATCATACTCATGTTCCTTAATTAGGGACTTGCCCTCTTTTTAAAGCATAAGAACTCTAGAAGACACTTTACTAAGTCTATCTTAGTCCCTTCCTGTTTTGAACCCTAAGAGATACTATACTAGGTACATCTTAGCTCATCATGTTGGAACTCTAGGAAATGCTACTTAAAGCATAATCTAAGTTCATTAGACTTGAACTCTTGGAGATGCTACTTAAAGCATAATCTTAGTTCATTATGAAGTTGGACCCTATGAGATACTTATTTTAGCATGTCTAGGTTCATTATCATTATGGACTCTAGGAGGCACTACTCAAGCATATATAAGTCCATTTATACTCTTGAACATTATGAGGTCCCTTACTAACTTGTCTTAGTCCCTCATTACTTAGAACCCTAGGATATACTACATTAAGTACATCTTAGTTCATTAAGGTTTAACTCTAGGAGATGCTAATTAAAGCACAATCTTAGTTCATTAAGTTTGATCTCTAGGAGATGCTCCTTCAAGCACAATCTTAGACCATTACTTACATTGGGAACTAGGAGATGCTACATTATGCACAATCTTAGCCCATGAGGTTTGAACTCTAGGAGATGCTATATTGAGCACAATCTTAGTTCATCACCAATCTTGTTTAATTGGGATAGAGCCTAAACCGACATGAGAACATATGAGTTACCACATAATCTCCAATGGTGTTACCCACACCATCAAGGGTTGGTCCATTTGCCTAAGGTAGGACCGATTTGTTAGCTTAGTCGAATCCACTAGCTAACTTTCCTACGGGGCATATAGTTATGGGATACGGAGATTGCTACTAGAAACCCAAACTCCACTAAGTGAGGCTTCCATCTCATGAGACACACTTGGGGAAATCCATACTCTTCTAGGTGAGAGATCCCATGTGGGCATCCCAAACTAAACTAGGTGGGAACCTTCATGAAAGCCCAAACTCAACTAGGTGGGAACGTCCATCTCATTTCAATATCCACTAGGTGCTAGGCATAAATCCCACAAGATATTCATTAAGTCTCTACTTTGACTCAAGTTTATGGAAAGATGTTCTTGACAACCAATCCATGCTAATACCTCTTTTAGACCATGTGTGAGCAACTATCACCATCCATGACCTAGGTGTAAAGGCTCTATAGCCTTTGGTTCAATTAGGTAGGAGGAGCCCTTCAACCCTAGAACTATTACTATGTGAGAAGTCTTTCATATTAAGTTCATCTCCATGCCTAACATCATGTCTAGAACTCTACCTTAGACAAGGGTAACATCATGACCTAAGTGATTCTATCACTTCCTACCATCTATGATTCATAAGGTGAATTAGGTAGGTAAAGATCTTTCATTACAATTCTATTCACTAGCCTTGTACTCACATGTAGATTTTACTCTCAAGGCCTTAGCATCTATAGTTAGTCATATTAGCTTCACCCTAAAGCCCTAGCTATTATGATCACAAACCTTACTCTCAAGGTTTATTTCTTAATCTCATCTTTATACCTAGATTTCAAGGTATTTTGATCATATCTTTCGTTACTAGGTGATTCTAGTCACAATTGATCATAAAGGTTCAAATTCAACTTAACATGCCAAGATTCATCATATACAATAGAGTCTAGTTAAATTCATGATTATATGACCCTAAATTTGATCAATTACTATACATAACATTGATTTAGGAAGATCACTCATGAACCTTCAATTTCACCTCTAATGGCATCAACCCACAAATATCACATTCATCAATTTAGATTAAGGTTTAACATATAAATCACATGAATTCATCATAATAACATTAAAAAAGCTAAATCAATCATAATTGGGTATTATCCACTAGATTGGAATCATACCCAAATCCTACCCACAATGTAAGCACAACCCTAGCTAGAATGGGATTTTTTATTTCACAAGTGGGAAAACAATGGGGGCTCTATGGGTTGAAGGACCCATAGACGAATAAGATTCACATACCTTGCTTCAAAACCCTAAAGAAAGCTTGAATCCATGGATAAAACTCGACCTAGGTGCTGCTCTCTTCTCTTCTCTTCTTCTTCTTCTTCTTCTTCTTGCTTCTAGAGAAGGAATATTTGGAGAGTAATTTGGGAGTTCTAAGATGAATGAATTAATGAGTTAGTTTAAGGGCCTATTAATCTTATAAAGGAGGTAAATTAACTAACTAACTGACCTCCCTAAACCCCTAATTAATAACTAACTTAATTCCCAAACCCCCAACTTAAAACTAAAACTCTAAAAATGGCAGCATCTACGCCCACCCATCCACGGACCGTGGAGGGGTCTACTGCCCATGCTGCACCATCGTGGTTTGCACCTGAGGCTTCCCTTGGTAGGCCTTGACCTACGCCCATGACCTACGGGGCGTGGATTGATCTACTGGTCGTAGATGGACATCCGTAGGTCACACATTTGACAGTTTTGGGGACTATTTTTGGGGTCCCCCTCAAGGATCCCTTGGTGGGTCCTTAGGGAGTCGTATCCAAACGTTTAACCCCTAAAACCCCTATTCTAAGTACGGGAACCATTTGTTTCAATTTTAATCCTCATACGACACTCCAAAACTCTTACGAAAGGCTCTAGAACCCACTAGTTCAACTTGCTATTTTTCTGGGGTGTTACATTTTTGAATACCTGATCAAGTATAGCTCTAGTTTGCTGTTGCTTCCCAATATACAAGCAAGTGTACGTGGTCGCTCAAGTAATATAGATTCTTAAAGAAACGAGTTATCGTTCCCAAGGGACTTATGATCAATTTATATTTAACACTCAATTCTACAAATAAAATAAAAGTAATTGTTCAAAGAGATGGTGATGATTGTTTAACTACTATTCCTAATTATGCAGTAAATTAAAAGTAACTAATTACGAACAACTTTAAGATGATGTTTCAGCAAGTAAAAGACAATTCTAAGGCTGCAGCATGCAATGAATCTCATGTATCAAATTCTCGGCTTATAATTAATTTTAGTTGTCAAGTTACTGGTTTGCAGGGTTAATTGTATGAGTCGGGTCTCTTGACCTCTAGTCGCCTACTCTAGTTAGTTGTCTAACTACATCGTTGAGCGGGGATAAATAGGCCTAACTGGCGAGCATTTATATTTCATCTTGTTTCGTAACCAAGCAAGGTGTTCGTCTAGGCGTCACTCCTAAACACAAAGCAACTCAACTCAATGGATGATCGAGCTCTCTATATTCTCTTGTCTATCTACCCTCTCCTCTCTCGATTTTAAGAATAGACAATAGATTTATGTTATGGTGATCAAGCATAAAATACTAAAACAAGAATATAGAAGTAACTTAAAATGACAACCAAGAATTAATTCATAAACCTTAAATATTCAACATTCGATTCGTAGCTACAGCCCCAGAACTAGGGCGTTTAGCCACTCATACTATTAGAAAACCACAAAATACAATTGTCCATGTGATTTTCGGAAAATAAAAGAGTTAAAAAATTGAAACCTATTACAAATGATGAAACTTGCTCTTGCACACCAAAATAATGTCGAACTCCTTACAATATTGCCCCAATGGTCTATTTATAGATGATAGGAAAATTAGAACCAAATTCTACTTCAACCAGGAGTCCTATTTAATCTTATTTTCGCTGGAAAAGTCAGGCAGAGGTCGGGGCGCCACACCTAGCTTGGCGCTCTGAAGTTTCCTCATTGGCGCGTTGCGCCTGGCAGTGCGCCAGGCAAGAGTCCCAGAAGTTCCAGCCTTGGCGCATCGCGCCTCTCAGCACTCCTGAGAAAGGCTTTTGAATTTTGGCCCTTGGCACCTCACGCCTCTCAGCGCGCCTGAGAAGGATCTCTGAAGTTCCACCAGTGGCGCATCGCGCCAGCCACTGGTGATTTCTGCCTTAGCCATTTTTCACGTTTCTTTGCTCCTTGTTTCTTCGTATCAACTCCAATTCCCTCAAGAGTTCCTGAAACAACTAATCATATGTTTTAGTACACAATCATCACAAGTTAACAAAATCAAGCTAATAGTCTTAGAATTATTCTTTACTTCAATCAAAACATGGGCAAATCTCAACAACTTAGGCATATAAATACGCCTAAGATCATCTTTCACTGTTCTGCTACAAGTTTCTCAAAGAACGTTATCGGTAGAGAAACAACTTGACCTACGGTTGATAAAGATGGGGTTCCATGTGTTGTCCTCTCTGTAGGCTAAATTTTCTGAGCACCTCTAGCTAGAGCCTCAACATCTTGTCTCAACCTCTATCTCTGAGCTTCAAGTTCTTGTGCATTCACCGTTTTTCTAATAGTCCGTCTCAACCCATGATCGTAAGGAATCAAATGTGCTCTCTTACTTCTAGTGTTTGGCATGCACTAGTTTACTCACCTCTAGATGAAACAGACAAGAAACAAGAAGTAAAATTAGAAAATACAACTACAACTGAAGTGATAACTAGTAGAGTATTCTGAACTGAAATTCCCCGGCAGCGGCGCCAAAATTTGATACGTCCAAACTTACACCTCACTTAAAAAGTATAAGTTGTCGAAGTCAATTATAGAACTCAACTGGAGTTGAGGTCGATCCCATGGGGAATTTACAACAGAAATAAACTTACTGACGCTTATATTCAGTTGTGGTTAATATTTCCGAAAGAAATAAATTGCGAAGAGTAAATATTGGGTTATTTTGAATTCAAGTAACCAATTTCTGTTAAATTTGAATGTTAATAGTAACAAACAATAGTTTCAAGATTTGATGTTTGATTTAGAGAGACTAGGATTGTGTTTCCCATGACCGTTAACTTATAACTCAAATTCTACATGAATAATGATTTATTGTCAACCTCATACGTTCATAAGAAGTTATGTACATCTAAACGCGTTTCTGCCCTATTAGATGACTTTCACTCTTCTCATATCGGTCTTAGAGTGTTTTGAATCTTACCATTGCATACTTGTTAAGAGGATTATCCTCTCTCAAGCTCGAATCTTTAAAACAAGTTAATAGAATTTGTTTCTAGATTTTCCTAATCATCACTTTTCTCTCGAACAAGTGATGAATACATGCATGTTCTAATGTGTGCACACATTAGAAAACATTCATCATGAATATAGAAATGATATGTGTTGAAACACTCTTGAAAATGATAGGGTGAGCTAGAGCCTTACATAACGGTTAATATCCTAAAAATGGTTAAAACAATGTTTCTAGACCTAATCTAATGTAACTAACTTAGTTTGGAGGTGTTAGGGCATAAACGTCAAGAAACGACCATGACGTCTGGAAACTAGTCATTTGAACTAGTGAGTTGTAAGGGTCTTGTCGTTGAAGTTTCGAGTGTTGTTTGAGGGTGAAAATTTTTAGAAAAGACTCTCACACTTAGATGGGAATGTTTAGGGGTTAAACGTTCGGGTACGACTCCCCAAGGACCACCCAAGGGGCCTTTGAGGAGGACCCCAACATCTGCCCAAAAGTTGTCAAAACAGTTTCACCTACAAGACCCAAACTACGGCCAGTAGACTGGTCTACGGACCGTAAGTCTTGGTCATAGCTTGGGACTTAGGTTGGGGGAGTTTATATCCCCAAAGTTTAGTCTCTGAATGGAACGACGGAGGGATAGAACGGTCTGTAACTCCACCTACGGTCCGTAGGTGGAGGGCAATAGGTGCTACCTAATTTTCAGTTTTGAGTTTTAAGTTAGCGGTCTTAGTTTTAGTTAGTTATTTAATGAAGGGGTTAAGGGAGGTTGGTTAGTAGTTAATTAACCTACTATAAGTAGTTAATAGACCCCCTAAACTAAGCCTTCAAAACAAGTCCTCTAAAAACAGTTTTTAGTTTTAAGTTAAGATTGAGGGTCAACTTTAAATGGTCATATCTCATAGCTCAAAACGAATTAGGTGGGCCATTACCTATCCAATGAAAGGTCTCTGAGTCCTCTATCCAACGCCACTGAGTTTGCCCAATTTGGATCTCAGAGTAAAAAGTTATGGCCGAAATAGTGAAGCACTGTCAGTCCAAGATCCAATCGACGGACCCAAACTACAAACGGTAGATCAAACGACGGTCCGTAGGTTGGGGTCCGTAGATTCTGCCAGTTTTGTGACTTTAAGTTATAAGTTGGGAGTTTGGGAATTAAGTTAGTTAATTAATTAAGGGCTTAGGGGGTCGGTTAAGTGGTTAAATAACCTCCTATAAATAGTTAATAAGACCCTAAACTAAGTCATTAACCCAATTCCCTCCCTCTCAAAAATTTCTCTCTCTACAAGTTCCTCCATTGAAGAACAAAGAAGAGATCAATCTAGGGCTTGAAGATGGAGTCTTTCTCATGGGATTTTGATGGGAATCTACACCTAAGGTATGGGAGTTCTTGATTCTTGGTTAGCTATCACCAAGAAGCTCTTTCAAATATGTTTTCAAAGTTCCTCAATTTCTAGGTTTTCACTCAAAATTGTGTGTCACTTTCTAAACTCGATTCCATTAATCTAAAATGGTTATTTATGATTATATATGAATGTTTGTGGATGAATTTATGTAATGTTGTTGGTTTTTGAACAATTCCCCACAAGACCCATGATTTCCCTTCTTTCTCAATCAAAAACCCTAGCATGTATTAAATGTTGATTGAATGATGACAATCTAGTATGTTTACATGTAATTCATTATTGTATTGTGATGTTATCCTACATGATGAATGAATGTCAAGAAACTAGGGTTGAATCTTGAAGAAAGCCTTGAAGGGCAAAGGTATGGAGGGTATGCCTCATTATGGGGATTATGCATGAGAATGTGAATTACTTAGATATCAATGATTCTATCTCTATTGTGTTGTTGGGATGTTGATGACATGATCCTATACCCTATACCCTATACCATATACACTTGGTGAGGTATGAAGTATGTATGTATATTATGCTATGATGTGATCATATATGTTATGCTATGATGTGATCATGTATGTTATGCTATGATATGAACATGTATGTCATGTTATGATATGAACATGAATATTGTGAGATGATTATGAATGTGTGTTATGTTGAATAAGAAGCAATTCTCATGAACACTATATGACTATGATATGAATGAATATTCTCACATGATGTTGGTTCTATGATGAAAGGCTATTCTCATCTTTGTAACCTTGAGCTATATGATATACAAGGGAGTGAGTCCCTAAGATGTTCTTTATGAACTAATGCCTAAGTAAAGACTTAAAAATTACTTAATAGGGAGTTTGAGCTTAGCACCGAGAGGATATGTATATGGGATAGGACTCCTTTACCAAGGTGTAAGGTTTCCACAAGAAAGGTCTCATGAGGTGGAAACTACAATGCTATTTAGCATAAATAGGGTTTCTAGAAGCAGCCTCATTATCTCTTAACTATGTGCCACCATAGGATTTTAGCTAGTGGATCCACCTAGATGCTACGATGTACCAATGTTCTACCTTGGCAAAGTTGAACACTCTCTTTTCGGTGTAGGAGGAAGACACCGGATTCCATGGTAGCTCCCATGGTCTATGTCGGTTATGGCAAAGTCTCCCAATTATGTAAGAAGGAACTAATGAATGAAAACAACTATGAAAAGAGATATGAATTCTAACTAGGATTTCTCAAGGGATATCACTTAGTATAGGTAAGTGTATGGGACTTTACCTATACATTGCACAAGTGGGTCTTATGAGGAGTTCTTGTGTGAGTTCTTCATGTATGGAAAGTTATGAATGATGTTAAGGTTGATTTCACTTATTATGATAATGTTTATGTATGTGACTACACTTGTGTCTTCTTGATGGCTTTACTTAGTACATATGGGGGTATGGGACTTCATATGTACATTGCACAAGTGAACTTGAAATGGGGTCATGGGTGGTGTCTTTATGATATGATGTTAAGTGAACTCAAGTATGTAAGATATGAACAATGGCATGATGTAATGTTAACTATGATCATGAATGTATCTTTACCTTATAGTATGGATTGATAATGTATTCCATTGAATTAGTTTTATGATTGACTTTCCTTGATATGAGATAGTGTTTATGAATGTCACCTTACTATGTGTATGAACTATGGGTAAGACTAATGTGTGATAAGTATGAGCATGGTGATCCAAAGGTAGTACTTAGTGTAGATAAGTTTATAGGGCTTTGTCTACACATGGCACAAGTGCAACCTAGGGTTACTTATGTGATTACTCTATTATGATGTAGTGACCTTGAATTTGACTATGCATGAGTATTATGTCTTGTAATGAGTGATATTGCAATGAGACTATGTTTAAAGACTATGCTTATGGTGATGTTATTATCCTTTGTGCTTTGATGAACTATATGTGAGATGTTTATGACTTATGTTCTCCAACTCTTTTAAAGAATGATGTTAAAGTTGCATAAAGCATGGTTTCAACTAAATGTCCCTTTTAAGCATGTTTTAATGGTTTTTATGCATGACTTCCATACTTGATACTTTTTGTGCTAACCCCTTCTTCTACATTTTCAACAAAGTGTAGGGTTTGGAGATGTGGTGTCATATACTTGGAAGATAGGTTTCTAAGGAGCTTGGGAATGAAGACTCGGGAAGTCCTCATAGTTTCGAGGATGAACCTACCTTGTTCACTTATGTCTTTACTTTATGTTTTTAGATTATGTAAGGGACATGTCCCTAAGTTTGTATTAAAAAAAAAGTTTTCTATTCTAAATGTTATAGATGGTTTGAGACATAGTGTCATAGTTTCTCTTATTTTATAAAGTCTTCGATTGTAAAGAAAAGCTTTAAATTTTCCGCTATCTTCATATGCTTTAATGTTCATGACATGCTAAGGGGTTGTATAAGACCTCTGAGAGGTCAAATACGCCGTGTTACGACTAGGGGGTGCTCTCGGGTCGTGACATATGTGATTATAGATCAAAAGTTACTCATGTTTGAATCCAGCGTTAAGTTTTAGTCATGGTTCCCACAACCCTAACTGTGGTGTATAGCTGCTCATATTCTCAATGAAACAAACAATAGAGATTATTTAAAGCATAATGAAGTAGACTTACAATAATTGCAAAACCAAAAGCTTCTTGATTATGACAACTAAATCAAGATCACAATTTGATCTAAAATGTTCAACCAAAAGTGTATTCAAAATGGAAACTCTCATTTCTCCACACTCAAGATGTCTCGGGTTTTTTTATGATAAAAACCAAATAAACCCTAAGAAATTTAAAATAGTCTTAAAAAAGAGTCCTACATGGAGTTGGAAACATCATAGTCGACTCAATTTACAAGCAAGGAAAAGGCCCGTGAAGAAGTTCACGACCCGTTAACCCCCTCGTGAACCCACACTTAGACAAAAAGTTGTCAATCTTCACTACAAATTCTTCACGAGCTACTATACGACTCGTACAATGCACCACGGCCTGTCTAGGGCCTCATCTCGTTTTAGATCAACCTCATTCCTTCTAAATCACTTCCATGAGAATCTTTACAGCTCGTACAGTGCACCACAACACGTCTCAGACCTCGTCTTGTTGTACCTCAACTTCATTCCTTCTATCAATAGATTCTAAGTATTTTTACCTGCACATTAGCAAAAGAACCATCATATCCACATAAACATGCTCGACTTCTTGCACTAACCCTTTGTTTTGGGCGTCAAATGTGCTATGAGTTCACGTCACATTAGTGTTACAATTATGTTGAAATTTGACATAAGAGTATTATGTTAATTTTTTTGTTTTAAATTTAGAATTTATGTTATATTTCAGTTTCATTTGTTTTAGTAGTATTGACTTGAGATTTCACATTGTACGTCATTTATTTTGTAGTTAGACTTGATATAATATCATTTTTGTCAAATATTTTAATAATTTATGACATTTAATTTATAATATTTATCTTTTTGTTAAACATGCATTTCATGATATTCATAGAAATTTTGTACTTTTAGTTTTATGATTAATTCAATTGAAATATGCTAATTTGAAAAATACAAATCAATTGTTTTTACATGATATTAAGTAAGAACATATGTTTAATAATTAATATATTTGCAAAAGTCAATATATATCTTAAATATTTAATTTAATATCATTTATAAAGTTCTTTATTTTTCTAATATAAATTTTATATAATTAACTTTTATTTTTAAATTTTAATATAGGGCCTATTTCGAAGGTCACCCTGATAATTGGATTTGGTATAATTGAGTGTAATTACACTGTCTGTCCTGTTTGGTTGACCATGTAATTACCTGGTTAGCAGGTAATTGAGTGTAATTGGCAGGGTGTAATTACACTCTCCAATTCACACGGGGAGGTTGTGAATTGCTATAATTACAAGCGGATCACTTTATAATTTCTTCATTTTTTTTATTTTTTTTATTTTTTTCGTTTTAACATATTTTTATTTTTATTATTTTAAACTATTTTTTATTATATTATTCTAATTTTTTTATCATTTATATTTCATTTCCTTCTTATTCTCAACATTTACTTCATGTGATTCTATGCACGTTTTCGTATTATCTAAAAAATATTATTAGTATAATTTTGTTGGTATTATAATTTTAAAATTAAAGTAGAATTCACTGTTGGATAAAGTTATGGACTTACATTTTTTTAATCATATTTATGTATGTTATGTTGAAATTTGACATAAGAGTATTATGTTAAATTTTTTGTTTAGAATTTAGAACTTATATTATATTTTTAATTTCATTTGTTTAGGAGTATTGACGTGATATTTTACATTGCAAGCTATTTTTTAAAGTTAGACTCGATAAATTATCTTTTCATCAAATGTATTATAATTTTATGACATTATATTTATTGTATTAATGTTTTTTGTCAAACGTGCATTTCATGGTGTTCATAGAAATTATGTACTTTTAGTTTTTATGATTAATATAATTAAAATATACTAAATTGAAAAATATAAATCAATTATTTTTTATAATATTAGTCAAGAACACATGTTTATTAGTTAATATATTTTCAAAAGACAATATTTTATCTTAAATATTTAATTTATGTTATAAATTCATTGAATGAGTGGATTGTCTATTGAGTTAATACATGAACAACTATTCATATTCCCTAGGTTCTATGAACCTTTTTGGATAAGAATGTATCTATTTATTATGACACTTAATATGGTGTATTTTGGAGTGACTTCTCAACCTATAAATAGGGTTGTTCTTTCACCATTGTAAAGACAACATGAGAGACAAGAAGATATTTGAATAAGATGGTCTCTATATTCCACTCCCCATATCTTTTGTCTATATTGTTTGCAGTATATTACTTATATTTTACAACACGTTATCAGCATGAGACTCTAGCCGATTGAGTTTTAGTTTTTCTTTAACTCATGTTCTAGTTGATCTCGTTATGAGAATCAAGAGGGAAAAATGATAACTACTGCAATTAAGGTATTGTATGCATAAAATCAGGTATGTATTTCCTAAAATCTTTTTATGATTTAGAATACATTAGTGTTCGGTCACTAATATTAACCAGGAACCAAAGACATATACTACTATTGGTTGAATATGACATGCTATACAAAATTTCTTATATGGAAGAAGGTATAAAGTTTTAATAGCATGAGTTTGAAAGACTCAAAGGGGGAGTCATGTTGTACTTCGGTCTATTATACTGTTGGTTGAGGGTAAGACGATAGATTCTTGTTCTATTGCACCAAGAGGGTAAGACATCGATTTGAGTTTTGATGCACTATGATGATAAGGATTGGGTTCAAGTCCCATAAAATTGTGGCCTAATTAACAAGCCTTATATGGATAAGACATTGAGTTTGAGTCCCAATGTGCCATAGTGATGATATAATGATTACTAAGACTTTGATGAAAAGTCATGAAATTTGTCCCATTGAATTTGCTCCATTCCCTAATGCGAATGTGGTAGCAGTACTGATAAGTTTGAAATCCGCCCAATTGCTCCATTCTGTCATATGAATGTGGTAGTAGTGAATCATAAGTCTGAAAGATGACTAGTGATTGAATGTATGATTAGGGGCGTTGATGGATAGAATTATAATAGTCATTATTGTGGTAATTATAAAAGGAAAAACATTATGGGTTCTTCAAATAGTCCTTCAAAATGTGAAGGTAATTTTTATCATCATAATGGTATGAAAGGTCATGGTCGTTGTGCGACCTAATAATTTGATAAATTTATAAAAATCCTCCATCAAAAGAAAGGAAGATAAAGTGGTGGTACACTTGACCTTTCAAAGTGATGTTGAGGTAGGTCATGCAAAAAATGATGAATTTCAAAGGCATGACAATGTGCTTATAATGAAAATTTATGAAGCACATGCATATAAATGATTAGTCCATTCCTTGTAGAGAATGTGACTTGTGATAAGTATCGTGCATGCTCGACCATTCTAAAAGAGAATGAGTCAAGATGTGATAAAATCACTATGGGTTGGATAAAAGTCACAACTCACCTTTACAGGAGGTTTGAGAAAAATAAGATCAGTTGGCATGACCGGTTGGCCATTCCGGTCCAATGTGATGTAAAAGTAATTGAGAATTCAAGTGGCTTATATGATGAAGAAATAAAAGATTCTTCAAGAATTCTCTTATGTTACTTGTTCTCATGATAAAATAATCATTGTATCATTATACCAGTTAAGGTTGGAATTGTATTTCCTAATTTGGAACATATAAAAAGGTGAATATGAGCCCGTTCTTCTGCCATGTGGATTGTTTGCAACTTATATGATAGTTGCATTTATGGGATGGTCACATGTGCTTTGTTGTCAACTTACAAGTTGGTTTTTGTAAGGTTGTTTGCTCAAATTGTTAAATTAAGTGCATGGTTCCAAATTATGAAATTATATTGATAATGTTGGTTGGTTTAGCATAAATTGTATGCCTCCAATTATAGCTAAGCTATGACTATGAGAACAAAACTCCAAAATAAATTTTGTATGAGATGTGTTTATTTAACATGTATGCATCAAGCCAACAACATTTCCCCATCATAATTGGTTCAGGGTCAGGAACCAAATAATTTCCATCTAAAGTAATGTTAGATTTTCTAACATTAGGGGAGAGATAATTGACAGTTGAAAATTATGAGATGAATTATGAATTATCCAAATCCTCGTTAAAAAATGTGAACTTGAAGTTCAAGAGATATTTCATTTGTATAATGTTGCAAATTAATTGCCAGATAAATTTGCTGACCCTATGTTATAATTCAGTTGCAAATGCTCAAATGAGAAGTCCTTAAAGGACATAGTCTATGGTACGCTTGAAGCGTGATAGACCAATCGATTCCTAATGAAAAACTTCTTAAGGAAAGAGAGGAGCAAATGATCAAGATGGTCATGATAATGAGGCAAGAGCTTTAAAAGGAGCATGATGACATAACATTTCATAAAATCTTGTCAAAGGTTCGGGTACCTAAAATAACAAAATATGAAGAGATCTCGATAAGTTATGTCGTATTGGAATCGAGTCAAAAGATCGTCGATAGTGTCTTTGATATGAAGTAATGCTCAATGCTACAGATGATGACGAGGATCTTGAATTCAAATCTGTCATATAATGTGGACAAATAAATGATTGGCCAAATGAAATGCACAACATAAGTATATTATGTTTCACTTTGAAAAGTGATGTTTTGGACTTATAGTCCAAGGATCAAGATATAATGTCAGTGGGGTACAAATAAATTATTGTGCGGAAGTATAACCGTAAGATATAAAGTACGATTTGTGCCTTGGGGCATAAAGGGTTTTTTGCAAAAGTCCCGACATTATTAAACGGAGATATATTCTCCTGTGGTGGATGAAATGAAGTTTGTTTTAGTCTGGCAATAGATGAAATACTTGAATATGTGTAATGAATGATTTTCATGTCTAGCTAGACGATGAATGTTAAATGAAAATCCATGAAAGATTTAAAGCAATTCCATTGAGTACCCTAATGGTTGTGAGATTGCTTAACATAAAGAAAGATCAATTTCAATCTCATGAAAATGATTGAAAAATATCATGTATTAGTGCAAATGGTGCACATACAGATTATTGATTATGCAGATGCCGGAAACTGTGGTTTTTCCTTGAAAAGAGATATTCCAGCCACCATGTATGAAGATAATGATGCATGTATAGCTCGATTGAAGGAATGATACATCAAATGAGACTAGACAAAATGTATTTCACCAAAGTTTTTCTTCACACATGATCTTCAACAAAATGGTGAGATAGAAGTTCAAAAGATTTGTTCAAGTGATAATCTTACAGTTTATTCACTAAGGCATTACCAACATCAACATTTGATAAGTTGAGATATAAGATTCGAATGTGTTATCTCCAAGATATCAAGTAAAACTTTCATCAGGGAGAGTGTAATACACGTTGTACTCTTTTCCTTAACCATGCTTTTGTCCCAATTGGGTTTTCCTGGTAAAGTTTTTAATGAGGCAATACTCAAAGCGTATTATGAGATATGTGTACTCTTTTTCCTTCACTAGGCTTTTTCCACTGGTTTTTCCTAGTAAGATTTTAACGAGACACATTATCAATGGACATCCAAGGGGAGTGTTTTAAATTCATTGAATGAGTGGATTGTCCATTGAGTTAATACATGAACAACTATTCATATTCCCTAGGTTCTATGAACCTTTTTGGATAAAAATATATCTATTTATCATGACACTTAATATGGTGACTTTTGGAGTGACTTCTCAACCTATAAATAGGGATTTTTCACAATTGTAAAGACAACGAGAGACAAAAAGATATTTGAATAAGATGATCTCTACATTCTACTCCCCATATATATATCTTGTCTATATTATTTGTAGTATATTGCTTATACTTTACAACAATTTATCATTTATAAAGACCATTATTTGTCTAATATAAAATTTTAATTTTAAATAATTATTTAAAAAAAAATAATCAATATAACCTTATGAATTATGATTACAACTTGTGCAATCAAACAATACACTTGTAATTACACTGTAATTACATTGTGGCAAACAAACAGGTCAGCGTAATTATGTGTAATTACTTGACTGGTAATTACTACACCAATTTTAATTACCTGATGACTTTTCAAATAGTAATCTTATGATTATAATGTGCTAAACAAATGTGTGTCGGTGTAATTACTAAGCTGTTAGGAGAAAATGTGTATATTATTGAAAGAAGAGGGGAGGTTTCGTAAATAATTTTCACCTTTTCGTTGGTGAAATAGAGTGTCAGAAGTACGCGTGGGGAAGTGGAAAAGAGCAATCGATTTCATTCCCCTAAAATTCAATTAAGTTTTGATGAGTGAATTTTCAAAATTCCCTCCTCCAAGTTCCAACTCCAGCCTCTAGGGTTTTTGTTGCCATGAAGCGCGACTATTACGAGATTTCCGACGATGAATGGCCGGAAGACAATTCCTTCAATCCTTCTCGCGTCCTCAAACACAAGCCTTCTGCTCCACCTCCTCCTATCGAGTCCTTCGCATACTCCAACAGCACCAATCAAAATACCTCAAAATCCTCCAATTTCATCCAAGTTTTAGATAGTTCCTCCGAAGAAATCGGACTTGGAAATGCCTCTGAGAATTTGGAGGACGATGATGCTGAAATTGAATCCACTATCAACCAGACCAACTGCCGTGCCCGCCGAAGATTTGTGGTGGATGATGAAGAGGAAGGATTTAACTCAAATGAAGAGGAGGAGGAGGAGGAGTTTGAGCTTTCCGACAACCAGGAGAGTGAAAAGGAGGAGGAGGATGTTGTAGGAAAGGCATTGCAAAAGTGTGGGAAAATATCTATGGAGCTTAAGAGAGAGCTTTTTGGTACTGCAGCTGCAAAATGTGATTCCTTTGTTGAAGTGGAGGAGGCTTCGTCACTAAGAATTGTCACTCAGGTATGATATTTGAACTAGTGCATAACACTTCTAGTTTTGCGTTTTACTATTGTAAAATGCTGTATTTTTGTCTCTCATTGAAACCTTTTTCTTTCAAGGATGATATAGACCTGGCATGTGGAGAAGAAGATTCAGATTTTAAGCCAATACTAAAACCTTACCAGCTCGTTGGAGTCAATTTCCTCCTTTTGTTGTATAGAAAGAAAATCGGGGGAGGTACTTCTTTATTGTAATTTTTTTATTTGGTATATTTGTAGCGTGGAACTGTTGTGTGAGTGCATGATGATTTCTCAGCCAAGTTTTTAGGTGCTACTGAAGTTAAACTTTTAAGAGTTTTTCTACCTAGCGTAGGTCATTGTGTTTTTTGATGACAGGTTATTGCCAAATGTTTGTCTGAGTTCCTTGAATAATTGATAATAACACAATTAGCTTGCAACCTCAGTTAACATTTTCCTGTCATTGAACGAATATTCTTATCATCAAAATTCAAAATACATATAATCTGTTTAATTGAGGTAATCATTGATAGTCTTTAACAGTTCCCATTTTGTTCTTAAAGCTTGGGAACCTCAAATTTTGGGGGTGATATTGATGTCTATGTTGATTGGAAATAAACAAGAGTAACTCTGATATTATCAACCACAAGTTTAGTAACTGTATGGACATCATACTTGCCTAGTATATATATCTGAAAAGTGCCTCTTCCCCCTTTCCCCCATGGGGCATACCACCTACCTCAGGGGAAAAAGAGAAAAATCCACTGAATTTTTGGTCATTTCTTCTAAGTTCAATTAACCTGGCTAATAGAGGATGGTATGAAGTAGTGAAGAAAGGTTCAAGTACTTCATTCTTTTAGTGTCTTGGAATTAGTCGTACAAAGTGATTAAATTGAGATGCTAGATGTCTTTTTATTATCTTTAGATAATGTACCATTACTGAGATCAAATTTCCTTCCAACTTGTATTTACAAAGGGATTGTTTAATTGGCCACAAAAACAAAAATAATTCTAGATAATATTCTGCATAAGTAATTCATTATTTGGTTATTCTAGGATAACGAATATAGTGTTTGTTTGACGGTATTAAACTTCACATAGCTAATGCAATATTTTGTTGGTTGTATTAAACTCAGTGTATCTAATTCCTGAACTAGTTATATCTGAACACATGTTACATTATGTGGGATAAAATATAGAGTTGGAAGTGTATTAGCAATACATGAATGATAGTATTTAAAGGCAAAGATGACATTAAAGTAGGCAATTTGTGCAACCCTCTACCTGAAGTGATAGCTTTTAGCTATTTAGTGGGTAAGATAGGTGCGCTTCAATTCTTGCAAGAATGGTATGGTAGTGGTCCATTGGCAAAGCTCAGAGCTTTGGTCTAGTGGTAAGAGACAATGTTATTAAAAGCAAGCACAAACAAACTCTAAGATCCGTTGGGGATTTAGGCCACATCTGCAAATTAAGCGTGAGTTTTAATGAAAAAAGGCGCAATGGGAGAAAAAAAACTAATATATATGTTTAGTCCAAGATTAATTATAATAAGCATCAATGACGTAGGGGTGATAATGGTGTCTATGTTAATTGAAAATAAACCAGAATAACTCTGATATTTTTAACCACAACTTTAGTAGCTATATTGACATCATACTTGTCTCATATAT
>JAJOOD010010896.1:0-52747 GCA_029582525.1 Solanum tacnaense
TAGCCGGACCAAGGTGCGGGGTGAAATTCTCTAGTTGCCGGACCAAGGAATTAGAGATACCTAACTTATCACTTTGCATGTAATACACTAGGAAAGGAATACTATTACTAGGATTACCACGTTATGAGCTTATGGGGAACACGCACACCCTAGTTTCTCTCTCATCTTGATAAGAACAAAAGTTTGAATCTTGCTCATTAATTTTTCACATAACTTTCAGAATTAGTTTCACAACCCCCCCCCCCTTTAATTACTTGTTTTGGAAGTACGTTGACTAAAAGAATATAATCGTAAGCTGAACTTAAGTCTAAACCATATTCCTCGTGGGATTGACCCCAACTTACAAGTTGGGTTCTTTACTTGATAACGATCGTGTACACTTCTTTAGGGAGGTGTAATTTGAGCGTATCAAATTTTGGTGCCGCTGCCGAGGAATAAGGCTTTTAGATTAAGTTTAACTACATCATTGAACTTTAGTCAAATATTTCCTAATTTTACTTTTTCTTTTGTTTTTGTTTCTCTCAATATCCTACTCTAGTGTATGCCAAGTACACGAAGCGAAGGTGAGCCACTTACTCCTTACGACCCAAAATTGAACAGAACTTTGCAAAGAATGAATAACCAAGGAAACCCATTCAATCCTATCAGAGGAAATTTAGGTGATGGAGTTGCGTTGCAGCCTCCGAGGGTTAGTGATGAGAATAATCAGGTTCAAGCTGAGAATCTATTGGGAGATGCACTGAGGGTACAGGATCCACCAGGACCAAGACTGCGTGATAACTATAGGGTCAACTTTAATGCCGCTGAATCTGAAGGACCTCTTGTTCTACCCCCTCTACCTCCGGGGCATACATTTGTGGTGATTAGCAGTTTGATGCAGATGCTTATAGCGAGGGGTTCGTTTGCTGGTTTGGCATCGAAAGATCCACATGCTCACGTAACCAAGCTAAGAAGTGTTTGCAAGAGTTGTGTGGGTAGACCGAACTTGGACATGGATGTCATTGGATTGCGAGTATTCCCTCTATCATTGACTGGCGATGCTGCTGTGTGGTTTAATGAGCTTTCTTAATACTCAATCTACACATGGGGACAACTAACTTAGGTGTTCTTTGCAAGATTATTTCCTGTGTCAAAGAAGCTAAACCACAAAGATAAACTCAACAACTTCGTAGCATTATAGGGAGAGTCTATGAGTAGCTCTTGGGACAGGTTCACTGCTTTCATACGAAGTGTTCCAAATCACCGCATTGATGATGAATCGCTGAAAGAGTATTTCTACCGAGGTCAGGATGACAATAGTAAGGCGATGCTTGATACTATCGTTGGAGGTTCATATTGTGAGTGCACTTTTGAGCAGATTGCGGAGAAACTGGAAAAGATTTCTCGAAACAATAAAGCATGGAGTACTAGAAAGTCAGATACTGGGAGGAACACATTTGCCGTTCAAACTACAAACAACTAGTCTGCAGATGAGATCCGTGAGGAGATGGCTCAGATGAGGACAGAATTGGGGTTGGTGTTGAAGCATGAGAGCGGAGGTGCGAAAGAGGTAAATACTGTCAATTATTTGATTAGAAATCCACCATCGGATGAGGAATGTTACTATGAAGAGGATACTTATGCGGTGAATGATCAGACAGGGGGTTTTCGAGCTAACGCCCAAGGTTCCAATACAGATAATTGTCGCCAAAGTCAGGGAAACCAAGGTCAAAACTATGGCAACTACAACCGAGAGGGTCAATATGTCCGGGATGGGAACTACAATCGTGACAACAACTACAATCGGAACAATTATGGCAACAGAAATGATCGGGTTGGACCTTATGTCCCTCCTCAAAATCGGGAATCTGGTAATAGGGAAGCTGGAGATAATATGTCACGTATTGAGAATATGATGTAGAAGATGATGAGAAGGTTTAATGCAACTGATCAGAATGTGAAGGAGATGCAAAATGACTTGTCTGGTATTGGTCAAAAAGTTGATACCCATGCAGTGTCAATCAAGCATCTTGAGCAGCAGATGACTCAGTTATCTACTACAGTGAACCCACGTCAACCAAACACACTCCCTAGCAACACCATCCAGAATCCAAAGAATGATGGGCATTGTATGGCAGTCACTACTTGAGGGGGTAAGCAGAACATTGATCCACCGATGCCGTTTGGGGTTGAAGTTGAGGTTAGTAAAGATGATGATGTGATTGAGGCACATGAAGAGCCCGAGAATGCAATAGAGAAGGAAGCAGAGATAACTCAGAAAGTTTTTCCCATGCCTAGACCTCCACCTCCCTTCCCACAGAGGTTAGTGAAGAAGACTGAAGAAGGCAAATACCGCAAGTTTATTAGTATGTTGAAGCATCTTTCCATCAACGTGCCGTTGATTGAAGCTTTGGAGCAAATGCCTGAGTATGTGAAGTTTATAAAGGATTTGGTTACTAAAAAGCGGGCCATGAGTTTTGAAGATGATGATAAGTTGCAACATTGTAGTGCTATTGCTACAAGGTCCCTTATGCAGAAGAAGGAAGATCCTGGGGCTTTCACTATTCCTTGTACCATTGGGTTGCTACATTTTGCAAAGGCATTGTGTGATTTGGGTGCTAGTATCAATTTGATCCCATTATCTATTTACAAGAAGTTAGGTTTAGGGGACCCAAATCCAACTGCGATGCAACTGCTTATGGCCGATAGAACTGTCAAGAAGCTCATCGGTGTGCTCCAAGATGTACTAATCAAAGTGGAGTCTTTTATCTTTCTGACGGATTTTGTGATACTTGATTGTGATGTTGATTTTGAGGTTCCCATTATCCTTGGGAGACCTTTCCTAGCCACTGGGCACGCCTTGGTTGATATGGAAAAAGGGCAGATGAAGTTCTGATTGAACAATGAAGAGGCAACTTTCAATATCTCTAGGTCCATGAAGTAGAGTAGTGAGCTTAAATCGGTATCTATGGTGACACATATTGTAGAGAGTGGTTTTGAGGTGCCTATTGAAGAGAGGTTGGGTGTTGAAGCACTAGCAGTGATAATGATGAACTTTGATGGTGATGGTATTGAAGACTATGATGAATTGGTCGCTGCACTTGATAGGTTTGAATTTCGTTCAAAACCAAAGAGATTGGAATTAGACATGAAGAATCGTGACTCTCCACCTGCTAGACCGTCTGTTGAGGAGGCACCGAAATTGGAGCTTAAGGCTATACTATCACATTTGAGGTATGTATTCTTGGGGAGATATGGTACTTTACCGGTCATCATTAGGGCAGATTTGAATATGGCACAAGTTGAGGCATTGGTTTCCATGTTGAAGAGTTTCAAGCGAGCTATTGGGTGGACTATTGTAGACATTATTGGGATTTCTCCTGGTATTTGTTCTCATAAAATTCAACTCATGCCAGATCACAAACCTAGTATTGAATACCAGAGAAGACTAAATATGCCTATGCAAGAGGTAGTTTAGAAGGAAATCATCAAGTGGCTGGATGTTGGAGTTATTTATCCTATTGCAGATAGTAGTTGGGTGTGTCATGTTCAGTGTGTGCCCAAGAAAGGTGGGATTGCTGTGGTACCTAATGAGAGAAACGAGCTTGTTCCGATGCGGCCTGTGACTGGATGGAGAGTCTGCATGGACTATCGAAAATTGAATGCTTGGATAGAAAAGGACCATTTTTCTATGTCGTTCATAGATCAGATGTTGGACCGACTTACAGGTAAGGGTTGGTATTGTTTCCTTGATGGTTATTCGGGCAATAATCAGATTTCTATAGCTCCGGAAGACCAAGAGAAGACCATATTCACTTGCCCTTATGGGACTTTTGCATTCAAACGAATGCCATTTGGGTTGTGCAATACTCCAATGACCTTCCAGCGTTGTATGATGTCGATATTTTCTGATATGGTGAAGGAACTTCTATTAAGGTATTTATGGATGATTTCTTTGTGGTAGGTGATTCTTTTGATCGTTGTTTGGACCATTTGGCCAAGGTGCTTAAAAGATGTGAAGAGTGCAATCTTGTGCTAAATTGGGAGAAATGTCACTTCATGGTGAAAGAAGGGATAGTTCTAGGTCATCGGATTTCTGAGAAGGGTATTGAGGTTGATAGAGTGAAAGTTGAGGTAATACAAAAGCTTCCACCACCTATCTCTGTTAAAGGTGTTAGAAGTTTTCTTGGGCATGCAGGGTTCTATAGGAGGTTCATCAAGGATTTCTCCAAAATTGCACATCCATTGTGCAAACTGCCCAAAAAAGAGTATAAGTTTGATTTTTATGATGCTTGTCTGAGAGCATTTGGAGAGTTGAAGGAGAAATTATTTACTGCACCTATTATTATTATTTTACTGGATTGGGGACAACCGTTTGAGGAAATGTGTGATGCGAGTGGAGTGATGCTTGGTGTAGTATTGGGACAGAGGCGAGAGAAGATTCTTCATCATATTTACTATGCTAGCAAAGCTCTAAATGTGGCTCAAAAGAACTATACAGTGACTGAACATGAGCTTCTTGCAATGGTTTTCGCATTCGAGAAATTTCGATGCTACTTTATTTGTAGTAAGGTCATTGTGCATACTGACCATACTGCATTGAGGTATTTGATGGCTAAGAAGGATGCAAAACCGAGGTTGATTAGATGGGTGTTGTTACTGTAGGAGTTTGACTTTGTGGTGAAAGATAGAAAGGGGACAGAAAATCAGGTTGCCGATCACTTGTCTAGATTGGAGGAAGAAGCTATACTAAAGCTTGGTGATAGGGCTGAAATTAATGATGCTTTTCCAGATGAACATGTATTGACTACTTCTCACGATCTGATTCCTTGGTTCGCAGACTTTGCTAACTATTTGGCAAGTGATCTGGTGCCATCACATTTGTCTTTTCACCAAAGGAAAAAGTTTATGCATGATGTGAAGAATTTCTTTTGGGATGAACCTTATTTTTATCGTAGTTGTGTTGATGGGATTATTCGTCGTTGTTTGCCCGAGGTCGAGATGTTGAGTATACTAGAGGTGTGCCATTCATCGCCTATTGGTGGGCATCATAGTGGTATTCGGACTGCACATAAGATTTTGCAGTTTGGGTATTACTGGCCTACCATCCACCAAGATGCTCATGATTTCGCCAAGTCTTGTGACCATTGCCAAAGAGAAGGAAGAATTTCAAAGAGGCAAGAGCTTCCTGTGAATCCTATATTGGTGATAGAGTTGTTTGATGTAATGGGCATTGATTTTATGAGTCTATTTGTGCGTTCACATTGCATGAAGTATATTCTTGTTGCGGTTGATTATGTATCAAAGTGGGTGGAAGCCATTGCGCTTTCCAACAATGAACGTAAGAGTGTCACCGCATTCTTGAAAAAGAATATCTTCTCCAGATTTGGTACACCTAGGGCAATTATCAGCGATGGAGGTTCCCACTTTTGTAATAAGTTGTTCAAGGCGTTACTTGAGAAATATGGCGTCTGCCATAATGTAGCCACTCATTACCATCCGCAGTCTAGTGGGCAAGTTGAAGTCTCCAACAGAGAGATCAAGCATATTTTGGCAAAGACTGTGAATGCTAACAGAACGGATTGGTCAAGGAAGCTTGATGATGCTCTATGGGCCTATCGCACCGCATTCAAGACTCCCATAGGTACGTACCCCTACCAACTTGTATATGGGAAGTCTTGCCATTTGCCGATAGAGCTAGAGCATAAGACTATGTGGGCGATAAAGAAGCTAAATTTGGATTGAGGTGCCGCATCAAATCAGAGAATGAGTGACTTGAATGAGCTTGATGAGTTTCGCCTAAGAGCTTATGAAAATTCAGTCTTGTACAAGGAGAAGATGAAGAAGTATCATGATCAAAGGATTGAAAAACGTGAATTTGTTGTGGGTGATCTTGTGCTTCTATTCAACTGTAGGTTGTGCTTGTTTCCGGGAAAGCTCAAGTCCAAGTAGACCAGGCCATTCTTAGTCACGCAAATGCTCCTATATGGAGCGGTGGAGCTTGAGAACAGTGAGGGACCAAGATTTAAGGTAAATGGGCAAATGATCAAGATCTATTTGGGAAACCCAGAAAGTGTGCAAGAAGTTGTTGAGGCCTACTATCTTGATGAAGTTTGAGTAATCAAGAGGCATGCGTCGTGCCACGACGTTAAATCAAGCGCTGCTTGGGAGGCAACCCAAGATGTACAATCTAGCCAACTATAGGTTTTTCTTTTCGGTTTAGTAGTTTTCTTTGTTTATTTGTTTTTCTGTATTCCTTTAGATAGGTGCTTTATTTTTGTTTTAGTATTGGCTAGATATAGCATAGGGTCCATATCTAAAAAGTGTCCATAAAATATAAAAAGAAAGGCCTAACGGTTGCTACATGTGCAGGGGTGAAAAGAAATATTTGCAGGAAGCATTATGTTACAGAGGTCTACAGACCCCATCGACGGTCTGTGGTTCATTCCACGGACCGTGAATGGCGTCCGTAGATCCCAGGTAAGTTCTACGAACTTTCTAAGTGTGAGAGTGACCTACGGATCCCATCTATGGACTGTAGGTTGACCCATGGACCGTAGACGGGGCTCGTGGGTCCAAACCCTAATTCTGCCTGACCATACCCGGAACCTTTTTAAATAAAATCCCCCCATTTTCAAATTATTTCCCACTTCTAATATTACATCCTAACCGTTTCTAAACCCATAAAATTCCTACAATCTCTCCATATTACCACCACTCACCCTTTAATCACCCCACATTCATCCTTTCATTTCCCAAAATCACTCTCTTTTCCCCCCAAATCCCTTCATCCCCATTTTCAGAGTTCCGGTGTTCAGGTTGTGTGCGAAAGGCGAGTAAAATGGTTGTTGAAATTCTAGAGTCATCACACAATCACCCACTTCTATTGCTTGTAAGGTAATCGACTTTCCCTTCACTTTGAACATCGATTCATTGTTGTGTAGAAAGTCAGGAAGTGGTTCTTGACCTTGTGTAGTTGTTGTATGAAATTTGCATGCTAAACTAAAACTATAAACACCCTTAGGACGATAGATTGTGTTTGTGTTGTCTTTATAATGGGTAAAATCAGTGAAATAAGAGTCTAAATGCAAGTTTCAACTTCGGGTTCCAAGCCTAGTATGCCATACCTGTTAAAAATTCAGTAATTGGAGCCCTTGGGATGACAAACTAGCATAAATTATGTTGAAATGCATGATTAGGCTAAGGTCAATAGGTTTGAATTGATAAAATTTGGTTTTGAAGTGAAGAGTGCCTGATACCTGGCACAGACCTGATCCACGAGACCCCGTCTACGGACAGTAGGTCAATCTACGGACCGTAGATCAGGTCCGCGGTTGGTGGCACATAACAACTCCACCATGTGTGGAACCACGGAGGTGGACTACGGTCCGTAGGTCAATCTATGGACCGTTCTGCACATCCGTGGTTCCCATCAGAGCCCACCTATTTGAGACTTCCGATCTACAGAGGAGCTCCATGGACCATATGTCAGCCTACGAACCGTAGATACCCACCGTAGCTCGCCACTGAAGCCATTTTTTGAAAAACAAATTGTTTTTCATTTTGGTTTGTTCTTAGTTCTAAAAAAAATTCGAGTGTGTTATGGGTTTATTTTGGTACTAATTATACATCCACATGTACCATGTCTCTTAAGAAACAAGTGACCTACAGAAAAAGGGGCAAAACAGAATCTGTGGCGCCTACTTTTAGACTGATTGATGAAAACATAGATGCAGAGAAGGATCCCGCATATGTTCCACCAGCCACAAGGACATCCCCTACTACACCTCAGGATACTCGAAATCAATCCCGGTAGGTGGTTACCGACGTAGTCACTGTCTCCCAGTCTGATGAAGAGAACACACTAATCGGGTCACCGACTAGTTCTGCTTCTGGCTCTGCGACTGGTTCTGCTTCCGGCCTGAGTCCGCCCCTACTTCCTGCTCTAAGTCCGCCCCCACTTCCGGCTCCGGTTCTGGATCTGCCACATGCCCAAGTTCACATGGCCAAGTTGCCTCATCTGATGAGGCTACTAGTTCGGGGGTGGTTCCAGTGCCACCAAACACAGAGCCTCCTTCGGTTGCTGAATAGCCTAATAGGTGGTGCGTAGAGGGTCAATGGCAGATATACAGAGACGCCTCAATGTTGAATAAGAAGAGGGTGAAGACTCGTCAAATTACTGAGGAGCATAGATTTCTCACAGGGAGCCTACACACCATACCTAACATCCACCGGCTCTTCTAGAAATACAATTTCTATTGGATGGCTCGGAAACCCGGGACTTATAGTGAGGAGATTGTGAGGGAGTTCTATGCTTCCTATGCTGCCACACTTCGGGGGTCTATCGACAGACGGGACAAGCCTACGCCCAGGACCCACTCTGGGGTGTTTCAGTGGACATATCGCTGGTCACTATCATCTGATTCCTCTACGGTCCGGGCACCTCTTGGGCACTCAGCACTGGAGAATTTGACTACCGGTGGGATATTATGAGGGACGGTGAGTTCCAGCGGCATGCAAAGAAGAGGGAAGTTGTCCTACTTTGGTTAGCCAGGCATATAGT
The DNA here is from genome assembly GCA_029582525.1 of Solanum tacnaense. Classification (NCBI taxonomy): domain Eukaryota; kingdom Viridiplantae; phylum Streptophyta; class Magnoliopsida; order Solanales; family Solanaceae; genus Solanum; species Solanum tacnaense. Next base: position 8,543 of record JAJOOD010010896.1, read on the forward strand.
AGTGGATGGAGAGCTCGCGTGGTGGGTAAGCAAACCGCGTTTGGGTATTCGGAAGGCCACCCTAAACTTGGTGGCCAAGTTCTTTTGGCTTCTAGTACGCAACAGGATATCACCCACTAAGGCCGATAATGCACTTACTTTAGATAGAGTGGTGATTGTTGCGGATCTAGTAGTTGGGTTCGAGATAGATTGTGCCCGCATGCTGTTGGCAGAGATCCATGAGAGGGAGTTCAAGACTACCACTACTCTTCTCTTTCTGTGTATGATTTTTCAATTGTGCAGGGATGTTGGGGTGCCTATCTGGCATTGTGACAACTTGATACAGGCGACCGAGACACTTGATATCGGCCTTATTCAAGATACAACCAATGTAGCTGCCCCACAGATTGAGGTGCCTCCATTAGGAGCAGATTTAGTAGTTGATGTGGAACAGATGCAGGGTGATGACCCTGCCCCTCCAGCCCACACTAATGAAGCCCCGGGCTCCCCATCTCAGGCTGCCACTCGGGCCCCTAGCTCATCCTGAGCCACCCCACCTTCCAAAGCTGATGTTGTGCCCTTGGCCCGAGTTCAGAAATTGGAGGCACAGAGGGCCACACTGCTTCATGATGTGAAGTCATGGATGCAGAAGTCTATTGCATAGTCCGAGGCAAGGATGGAGAAGAGGATGGAGACCATGATGGACCAGAAGGTCCAAGCTGTTCAGAAGCGCCTGAATGCCTTCGAGTTGAGAGTCCTCAAGAAACCAGCCCCTGCTACAGATCTATCCTCATTCTGGACCGAGTTAGACAGTCTCCGGGCCGACCTTGATGCCATCATTTCCCCACCCATAGATGAGCCAGAGTCTGTCCATAATGTATTAGCTGATGATACAATGCTTGGTGCCTTATTCAGCGATGATATAGCACAGCCCAAGCCCACCCGTTCTTGAGGGAAGAGGCACCGCTCTAGTCACGTTTCTGACACCACTGAGGATGCTCGAGCTAGGAAGCGGGAACGCCAACAGAATGAGAAGGCTAGGAGAGCTTTCATTGTAGATGAGGAGTTGCGCCAGCAGAGGGTTCGTGAGAGTATTATTGGAGCCTCAAGTTCTAGGCCCACACTTAGGCCATGACTGCCGTGGGATATGATGTTAGCACCACTAATGGTGTAGTTAGGGTAACTGTTAGCACTACTGATGGTGCTGAGATAGATGATGTGGGCACTACTGTGGGTGACCCAAGTGTTGTTCCAGCGGCCTCCGAGAAATCGGACCCACCCACTTGTTGATAGTTCATCGGCGCTATGTGTCACAGATTTGCTTCACCCAATCCATTATTTTTTACTATTTTTTTTGTGTGCATTGGGGACAATTGCACTAATTTTTTGTTGGGGGTGGGGTAAATGGATTGTGAGTGATAGGGTGAAGTCTGAGTAACCCAACTCATAATCCTCTCTTGGGGTTTTCTTACCTGTGTTCTTTTCCCCCAAGAGACTGCTTAATTTATGTTGAACCGGCATGTGTTAGGATTGTATGTGTAGAATCATGAGAAAGAATGAAGCATGATGGCATAAGATTTTTGAAAAAATGATACTCGTCCAAAACTTGTGATATATGCTAAAATTTGTAGGCTAGAATGAGTTGAATGTGTTGGCTCTGAGTATGACATGATAATGAACCAACTTGATTTCATGACTTAAGCTATAACTTGAACTGGGTAATCTGATAATCTGATAACGAAACTATATGCCAAGAGTGTGTGAGAATAGTTTATTGTTCAAACAGTTTTTGTGCCAATCTAGAACTTGCTCGGTTAGTCCTGCTAAGATAATTTACTCTAGAGGCTAGGAAGTGATCATAGGCCCTTGTTCTGATAAATCCACTAATTGCCTAAAAATAATCCAACCAGATGAAATAAATCCTCCCTTTGATCCAAACGCTTTGAGCCTGAATTAGACCATTTCTTTCTAAACCCCTACTTACCTTCCCGTAATCTAGTGTTTTGGCCCCGGTCCCTCCTTGGACATGTGCATCTCGACTTAGGTCAAAAGCCTAAGTTGAGGGTGGCTAATGCAAAAAGTGACCTCAATTTTGGCCCTGATCCGACATCGGATATTGTGCACCTCAACTAATGGATAATCCATAAGTTGAGGGTGGCTATGAAAGAGGAAATTGAAAGAAACATGGGTCTGAAAAGAGTTTGGTGTTGAAAAAGAGAAAAAAAAAAGTGAAGCGGATGTGACTTTGTGCCAAAGAAAATGAATAAAAGTGTCAAAAAATAAGGAAGAAGAAGAAAGTGAAAAAAAAAATAAAGGGTTGCAAAGTGTAAAGTCACATCCATGTGCAAAGAAATTTGGGAAAGAGCTTAAAATGGAAGGATGTCAAAAATAGGTCAAGGAAGAGGTAAAAAAGCCAATGTAATGTCAAGGAGCGCAGAAAGTCACTAAAAAGTACCCAAATGTACCACACCTGACCCTGAGCCTACGCTACAAGCTAAGAAAATCCTATTGTGATCCTAGCAACTAGTTTGGAGAGTCTAAGTAGTGAAAATAAGGGCAAGCCTATGGTATTGAGCACTAACTGTACTTGAAATTACTTCTGAGCATGAGTTTTGAATAAATCCTTGTACTGAAAATCATATTTATTGTGTGAAAAAGGGATTTCGTTTGGAGTAAGGACACTAGTTACATTGTCGTAAAGTTGTCACCTTGGTGCTAGTAAAATAGTGTATGTTATGTATTGGTCGATCTTTGTCATGTTTTGATCCGCACAAGTTAGCTTGTTGAGTCTAAGAGAAAAGATTTGCACTCAAAAAATGAGTCGGGGTAGAGAGCCATGTGATTTCTTGTGCTTGGATTGCTTGCTTCTATACAAGTGTCGTTTAGAGTCTTAGTGCGTCGCTTGAGGACAAACAACGAATTTAAGGTTGTGTGTGTCTAGGGGTGTTGATATATCGTGAGTTTACGGTATTTTTAATACATTTCACTTAAGAGTTGTGTGTGTCTAGGGCCATTTTGTATTGGTTTTTTATATGTTTTTATCATGTTTGCAGGAAATAAGTTCAGATGCGGAAGTTGAGAGACACAACTGAAGAATGTACAAAAAAGGGAATCTACGGATGTGATTGATGGACCATAGGTCCAATCACATTCCGTAGATGGTGATCATAGACGGACGGGCAAGGCTTGAAGGAGATCAGGGAATTCTTAACTAAGTGTGGAACCACGGTTGCAAACGACGGACCGTAGATAGACCTACGGGCCGTACTGCAGTTCCATCAAATCATTCAGAGAGGGGGTTCTAGTACCTAATTTTCAAGATTCTAAGTATGGAGCTACGGAGGAGGATCCACGAACCATAGATCAAACCACGGTCTGTACTGTTGATCCATCGATTGAGTCTGAGAGTGAAGATTTTGAAGCTGAAAATATTGCCTAAGTCCTAAGCCACGGAAGGGACCTACGAACAATAGGTCAACCCACGGTCCGTAGGTCAGTGTCATAGATCGAAACCGCGTCTTGAAACATTATTTCCTTATTTCATTTCCTTTTTAGTTAGGACTTGTTTTTCTATATATAGGGCATGTAAACCTCATTTTTGGGGGTTAGACTTTATTATTTTAGTTCTAATTTTTGGCTTTGGAGATTAACTTGGAATTTTAGCAATTCTTGATTTCCAAAGTAATTATTGAATAGTGTTATTGCATGCATTGATAATTCTTTCGTTTAGAAGTCCTTTTAACGAGTGCACACGTTAGAACTCGCATTGTTGCTACTTGTCGGACCAAGGAGGTAGTCAATAAGAAAAGAATTATCAACATAGATTTAGTATGATACTTTATAATAGACTAATATCAATTGGTGCGAGGGTGAAAACTAAGCCATATATCGATGTGATGTCTAATATGAGGTAACGGTAAGGGTTAGTAAATTATACACACGTAGCCGGACCAAGGTGCGTGGTGAAATTCTCTAGTTGTCGGACCAAGGAATTAGAGATACCTAACTTATCACTTTGCATGTAATACACTACGAAATGATTACTATTACTAGGATTATCGCGTTATGAGCTTATAGGGAACACGTACACCCTAGTTTCTCTCTCATCTTGATAACAACAAAAGTTTGAATCTTTCTTACTAATTGTTCACATAACTTTCATAATTTGTTTCACAACCCCCCCCCCCCCTTAATTTCTTGTTTCGGAAGTACGTTGACTAAAAGAATATAATCGTAAGCTGAACTTAAGTATAAACCATATTCCTCGTGGGATCGACCCCATCCTACAAGTTGGGTTCTTTACTTGATAATGATCGCTTACGCTTCTTTAGGGAGGTGTAATTTGAGTGTATCACACTGTCATTACTAGAGATCATGATCTTTTAACTCATGCTATCTTTTCGGGTGAAAATACTACCCAAGCTCTAAACATACTTTCTCATAAGGATCTCAGCCGAAACAAGGCTTAGAGAAGAGAGTACAACTCGCTTTTACCTCAAATGTATGATTCATATGAATATGGGTGCATTCCTCTGAAACTGAACACTTACTCACTCATGTGCTTCTCTCAAGCCCCTCTGGAGTCACATGACTTCCTCAAGATTTTTGCTAAGAACAACTCATTGATAAAGGACTAACTTTTCTGTTCAACCACCTCTAGTATAACGGGTAGTCGAATGAATCTGAGAAAGGCACGAGTATAAATAAATCTCTATGACATAGCTCAATTGCACGATTAAGGGTATGAAAGAAGGGAAACTTTTTCTTAAATGTTTGTAGTCCATCATTTATAGAAGTGGGGCACTCACAACCATAAACAAGACCTTACTAACATGCCTTCATGGACACCCTAGGACACTTGAACTGTGTGCTCTGATTCCAAAGTTTGTCACGATCCGAGCCTACACACTGGACGTGGCCGGCACTCGAGAACCATTTTTGGTCCCCAAGCGAAACCTCATCCTGGCTGACTACAACAGGAAAACTGATTCAAGCATACAAAGCTTAAAACTGAATAAAATTCATGAACTCAACTTTTGCAAATCTTTAACTCAAATGAACAACTCAGAATAAAATCATATATTCAACTCGCCATAAAATAGGCAACTTAAGTCTTTAAAACATTTAACAAAATAAATGAACAGACTTCTGAAACTCTTTTGTCTATCTATGAAGCCTCTAAATGAAAAAGATGGAAGTCGGGATAAGACCCACGACCTCCTAACAACTTATATAACTGAAAGTAAAAGTGGAACCCTCCGAAAGAAAGGAGTCTCACCATAGCTAACTCAAACTCCATGAAAATACCTAGATCTGCATCATGAAAAGATGTAGGCCAAATAGCTCAGTACGTGGAATGTACGAGCATGTAAGGAGAATTCTAAAGCATAACATAAGCTTGAACTTGATAAAAAGGAAACATACTTACCTCTTTTCAAACTTACTCAAGTCAAGGAATACTCAAGGATATTCAAAACTACTCAAACTTACTCAACTCAGAAGTACTCAAGGATAAGATACTCAACTCATGATACTCAAAGATAAAGCAATAGTAAAAGATGCAATATATATGAAAATCTGTAAAACTGTAGATATCAACTCAATGTATTGAAAATTACAATAATACTCAGTGTGTATATAAAAATACAATATAACTCTGTGGGAGTTTCTCTAACCGACAACCATCACTATGAGCTATGTGATGATACAGCGTCTCCCCCACGCTGCCAGAACTGTCCTATACTTTGCCAAGGTATAAGCCCTCTCAACTAAGTGGATCCACTAGTCTATGCCAAAAACACTAAGGAATCATCTAAAAAGTATGGCGTTTTCTACCCACGTCGTCTACATGGTTTATGGAGACGTGAGTTATCTGAACTCAAACTCGTCCCCATATCGGTGCTCGATACTACTCCCAAAATACTCCGCTCATATGTTTAAAAACATTACTCTTTTATGTGGTTTGAGATTATTGCTTAAAATATTTCTCTAAAAAGAGATGTTACTCAAACTGCTCAAAACTCTTTTGAAAATCTCAGTTTCCTCCTCTTTTAAGTGTGAAAACATTTACTCTTGGGAATACTTAGTTCCTATATATCATTTTAAGAAATGAACTTTACTCTTACTCTTTACTTAACTCAAAGCTTAAGTCTTAAAACAAAATTAAAACGTTTGGAAAAGACTTCTCAAAATATGGTTAATGCCGAATTATGGACGTGAACAACTGATGAATCCACAATTTGGACACATTTATGGCTATATTTTGATAGAAATAGTGTCCTCAAATGCATATTTTGTCTCAATATCTGATGAAAATCCTTAAGTTTCAGGTATTTGTAGTTTGAGGCAAAGCATGTACACTACTTGGTAAGAAGGAACAAGGCGGCTGAAAAGAACGAAGAAATGAAGGCCTAAAGATCGTCGAGCCCAGTTGGAGAGTCGCCGATCGGCCTGGAGATCGCCTTTTGTTCCAGTGTGTTGAGCCAGGAAGGAAAAGTTCAAGTTGGCTATGAAATGGAACAGTTGGCGCGTCACCGAGCAGTTTCGCGAAGCAGTACCATATCGCCCAACGACTCAAAACGCAAAGAGGTTGAAGGCTAAAACAGGTAGGCGATGAAATCGACCAAACGGCGGATCGCCGAGTGTATCGGCGATCCCGACTAACTTCGTCGAAGGGTCCTATCCATCACAAATTTTCAAACACTATATATAATTGTTTAAATTTCTAGCTTAGTATCATATCACTATTATTATTCAAATTTTTACAGTTTTTAGAGAGTTTAAGTTTTAGAGGGGTTTGGAGACTTTGTTCTAAGACCTTGAAGATTCAAACGGTTTCAACTCCAAGAAATTTGACGTGGGTCTCGAAGATTCTTCACTCTTGACGTGTTTTAAGACTTAATCCTTTATACCCAGTATATGGAAACTGATATTGGTATAAATTTTTACCTCTTTTACATGTCTAGCTAGAACCCCAATTCTTGGGGTGTGATTTTCTGAATATGGGTTACATTATCTGTTGGGTCTTGCTTGTTGATAGTCTATTTGTTGTTTACATGTGATTTTGTTTAGTAGTTGTGTATGAACTTAATGGAATTGTAGTTGCAAATACGATTTCATCTTAGTATTTTTGGCTTGTTCAAGAGAAAGGTCGTAAAACTAAGACTACTAATTGATAGCCGGTGGTATTGGGTCAACATGGGTTCAGCTCGAGAGAGTGAATCCTAGTCCTTCTCCCACTCATTCAGATCGAGAGAGTGAATGGGCTAAGGCGGAGGTTGTGCTTAATGTGGAAACTCGGTGTTCGAGAGAAACCGAGTTGATTCGGGGTAAGTTGCTCGAGAGAGAATTTACCCCAACCATAGTCTAGCCTAGTAAAAAATACTCAACAATTTACTATCAAAAGCATGTACCCGATAATTTAGTCTATCCCGTATTCCTATCACATCCCAAGAATCCCGTCTCTCTATGTCGTTTTCATATATTTTTGATGTTTTTAGTTGTTAATTAATACAAACCCCCCCCATTGATAATTGACGCTTGCATCACCCCTTTAGATTTAGTATGTTTATATTCGATAATGTTTATAGTTATGACTAATTAGAACTTAATTTTATTTTTTTATTAATTCTCAAGACCACTCCCTTGGGACTCTACCCCAACCCTTGGTTGGGGTACTTTACTATTGTATGATCGTATACACTTGAATTGGAAGTTGTGTCTTGCTTACGGAAACATCAAAATGGCGCCGCTGCCGGGGAGTGGTGTTATTTGAGAATTTTTAGTTTAGTAAAAATTTTATTGTTCTAAGTCATAGTTTACTTACTTAATCTTTTGTTTTGTTTTGTTTGTTTGTGTAAATATTTTAGGAAGTATGAGTGCGAACGACAGCAATTGCAGCCAGGTGGGCCACCAAGACGATATCGGAAATCTCAACGATGTCCAAGAGCCCAACATTAATGACCCCCATCTCATGGGAGGTATTAGGGCCATCCGTTTACCTACAGTTGAAGGAAATGCAGTGTTCCATATAACGAGCACTATGTTGTAACTAAAGGGACTTTTCAGTGGATTGGCTCATGAAGATCCTCACGAGCATCTTTGAAACTTCGTGGATGTGTGCGGATCATTCTCTTTCAAAAACATCTCTAAGGAGTCGGTCCAGTTAAGGTTATTCCCTTTCTCGTTGATCGGAGAAGCGTGCAAGTTGCTGGCAGAGTTGCCACGCGAATCTATCACTTCTTGAGAGGAGTTGGTCACTGCATTTAATGTGCGATCTTTCCCTCCCTCGAAGATGATGACTCTTCGGGATAGTATGCAAAGCTTTAAGCGTTTGGATGGCGAACCAATTCATGAGACTTGGCTGCGATTCAAAAAGTTGGTGCTCCAATGCCCGACTCATTGTCTGCCTGATAATGTTTTACTGCAGTACCTTTACCGAAGCCTGGACTCGGTAAACAAAGGTGTCACTGATTAACTTTCACCTGGAGGCCTAATGCAGCAACCGTATGCAGTAGAAGCCAAACTTTTAGATGGCATGACGACCATAAATAGAGCATGGTACACCCGTGAAGATCAAGTCTACCCTCTCACATTCAACCTCTCTAAGGAGTAGATGGAGAAAGATCATGAGAGACACCAAAATATGGCCAAGATCATGACACAACTTGACATTTTATCCAAAAATGTCATGGGGGCCGATGCCCGTGGTGTCAATGCCGTTGGGGTTGGGTGTGCAAATCCTGAGGAGACGAAGTTTGAAGCCTTGTATAATGAGGAGGTAAACTTTCTAGCAAACCAAGGCGGTGCTTATCGTTCAAACTACCCAAGGCAGGGTGGTAACCAAAGTTGGGTTAGAGAGGATGGTTGGAAGGATGCGACAGAGAATGGAGGAACCAAAATCATAATTGGAAGGATGGGGAGAAGGACAAGTATGTACCTCCCCATGAGCGCCAAAAGCCGAAGGATTCGAAGGGTGGTAGGTATGAGGATATGCTCTTTCGTATCCTCAACAAAGTTGAAGGGTCAGAATTTTTTTTGAAAGAAGATGTGTCCACCCTTAACCTGACCTTCACCTCTCATTCAGTGTCAATAAAGTAGTTGGAGACCCAAATGGATCATATATCATCTTATCTCAATCCGAGATAGTAGGGGGGTTTGCATAGTGACACTATGGCTAACCCCAAGAATGAGGTTTGAAGGTGGACTTGCGTCGTGCCGCAACGTTAACTAAGGCACTGTTTGGGAGGCAACCTAAAACCCCTTAGCACTTTTTATTTGTGTTTTGGTAAAATAATGGTGTGTTGTCTGTACAGGATGAAGTGTGGAAAGTGTTCAAAAAAGTGTAGGGTGGCGAGAAACAGGTCCAGTCGGCGAGTCGCCGAAGTGGTCGGCAAACCCGACCTAATCCGTCGTTTGACTCAAGAAATCTTCAAATTAGAGTCTGTAAAACTTGGCGAGCCTAGGAAAATTATTAGCGAATCGCCGATATCCCGACGAAGACTGCTGTTTGGACTCCCACAGCAACTAGAGGCCTTCTAAAATTTGGCAAGGCAATTGACAATCCGGCGTGTCGCCGAGTGGCTCGGCGAGCACTACTAATGTCGCAGAGTGGGCGAGAACTGGATGGTTTTGCAGGCCAAAGGTTTAAAAGTTGAAAACTCATTCACTTTCCCTCACTTTTTATCTGCCCAAACTCATACCTGCACTCTAGTTTCTATATTTCTTGCGTTGTTAGAATATTATTAGTGTTGATTTGTGCTTGGAGCTGGATTACAATGCTGCCTAGCATTTCAATTTGCTCATAGTCAACACCAAAGGTTTGTTTTCTATGCCCCGAGTTCATCTTAGCAAAAATTGTGCTTATTTGCAATTGATCTTATTGAGTTGTTGTGTGTTGGGACTCTCCGATAAGCTTAGATTGTTTACATGCATGATTTGATCTGATAATCTTGCTTGAGTAGTTGTAACTGTTGAATTCCCATAATTGTATGCCTTAAACTGGATTAAAATTCAAAGGGTTTTGTTTGGTTACTATGGGTCCTACCTTAATTGTACAAGTGCATACTTTGATTTTGTTTTCGCGGGTTACGGGGTTGAATTCAAGAAGTTGGATTGAAAATAGGCACGTTGAGCCGTTTGGCGAGTTGGATCGAGCTTGCCGAACCTCTAGGCATTTCGCCTAATGTCCCCATCTCGCCTTTAAATTTTATGCTCTATGTGTTGATGGGTTCTGTAACTTTCAACGAGAAGTTGAAGGTCGCCAAAGACCTTCGGCGGCTCGCTGAAAGTCTCTTTTTATCCTTGTCAACTCCCCTGGATCTCTGTGCACTGTAGATTTCAGCGGACTAACCCTAGATCGCCGAATGATATCGGCGACTCGCCGAAAGAGTCGGTGAAGCTTACCAGCAACTGATCTCCGATGCTTTTGTCAAATGTTTCTCTAACTTCTCTTCGAGATTTTGCAGATATGACTAAATCTAAAGCTGCTGAAAGAATAACGCCAGCTCAAGAGAAGTCCAAAGGGATTGCGATAAAGGAGGATGCAGTTACGTGGAAAGGAAAATCTTCCAAACTACCCACAACTTCTGGGAAATGCAAGGGCAAGAGACCCACTTCTGCCAGGAAAACCATTACCCTGGACCCTAATATTCCTTCATGGGCCAAGGGATTTTGTAGAGCGGTGCATGTCTTTCTGGCAGACTCACACTCAACAGACCTTGGTGAATTTGGCACTGTTGTTCCCCCTGAGGTGACCTCGGGCACTGATGCCCAGGCTCAGGGTGAGGCATCGGGCACTGATGCCCAAACAGACAGAGCGACTGCGTAGACAGGATCCCTTCTTTACCTCCCTTTCTGTCTTTCTTTAATTTACATTCGGGATATGTTGTTATTTGCATTTGAGGAAAAATTAATTTTTATTTGTGGTGGGGTGAGGCCCACTTTTGTGTGTGCTATTCATGAATCGTGTTTTGTTTATGTATTTGGGTTTTTGTGCTTAAATTGTGTTGACACTACTTTCGTGGAAGGTTTGAGCTTGTGACTCCTTTTGCTTTAAATTGCAAATGATTTTGACCCTTCCAAAAAAATTTCACCACCTCTTGTATGTCTTGAATGTGGTTGTTCTCTTACAAATTTGAGTATCGGTTTTGATCAATATCGATGACTCCAATAGTGCTCATAATTGAACAAACATGAATGTGCAGCTACGATGAGACCAAGTGAAGTTACATAGACAATATGTGAACTCGTTGTGACTAGCCAATTATTAAATCGAGTCTCTTGTAATGGTTGTTGCACACTAGCGAAAGTGTGAAGTCTTGTTTGACTTTAGTGTCGATGCCTTGTGTGATGAGCTACTGTGAACCAAGCATGATAACACCTAGATTTTACTCTATTGGTCCGGTCGACTAAGTAAGGCTATCTCTTCATATGATCTTATGCAACTTCGAAGAGTGTGAGCCAATTTGACATACATCTCTTTTGTGGCATACCTTGTGAGTGTGTGAACCTCTTTTGAACACCCCTTGAGTTTTACCTTTCTTTGGATGAAACTTGATGAAAACAAGACCTCTCTTAATCCACTACCTATAGTCCTCTTGATTTGTGGTTGATTGAATAGCCAACTTAGGCTTGGGGTGTGGTGAAAAGATAAGGGCAAGTCAAGAAGTGCTAGAAAGTTCTCTTACCCATGGTGTTGAGAAAAATGGAATCCCTCCATATAAAAAAAAGAGAGAAGAAAAGAATGAAAAAGAAAAATAAAGTTATGAAAATGCAGAAAGGAATGGGGTTCCAAACAATCCATGAAGAGTGAATAATGGGATGACTTATGAGTACTAAAGAAAATGATGAAGGAAGAGGAAAGAAAGTGTCGTGAGTACCACATTTCATGAGGACGAAAGTCACTGAGCCTAAATGACCATACCTTTGCACTCAGCCCCATTACAAGCCTTGAAAGACCTTTTTGATCTTGAGTGAGCTGAAACAATTGTTGATTGGAAAATACGGGCAAACATATGGGTGAAAGCATGCATTGTGTTTTTCTTTGTGAGAGTGAGCATTGCATTTGATTTCGAAACTCTAAATGATTAAACCATTGTGTGAATATGGAATCATTCTTCGTATGAGGGAATTTGAACACTTTAGTTGAGCTTGAACTTGCATTTGAAGCAAGTATTGTGAGCTTGAGATTCTTTGATAATGGTGAGTCACAACTTGAATCTTTGAGTGCACAATTGATCTTTGCATGAGTAAAGTAAGTTTTGTTGTGTGCATCCGTGATTAATTCTTGTGTAGCACTGTTCGAGACATCCTTTTTGAACAGCCGAACTCGAGTTGCTTGAGGACAAGCAAAAGTTTAAGTTAGGGGTGTTGATGAGTCCACAATTTGGACTCATTTAGGGCAATATTTTGATAGAATTAGTGTCCTCAAATGCATATTTTGTCTCAATATCTGAGAAAATCCTTAAGTTTCAGTTATTTGGAGTTTGAGGCAAAGCATGGACACTATTGGCAAGAAGGAACAAGGCGGCTAAAAAGAACGAAGAAATGAAGGCCTGAAGATCACCGAGCCTAGTTGGTGAGTCACCGATCAGCCTGGAGATCGCCTTTTTTCCAGTGTGCTGAGCCCTGAAGGAAAAGTTCAAGTTGGCGATGAAATGGAATAGTCGGCGCATCGCCGAGCAGTTCCGTGAAGCAGTACCATATCGCCCAATGACTCAAAATGCGAAGAGGTTGAAAGCTAAAACAGGAAGGCAATGAAATCGACCAAACGGTGGATCGCCGAGTGTATCGGCGATCCCGACTAACTTCGCCGAAGGGTCCTCTGCAGCACAAATTTTCAAAAACTATAAATACTTGTTTAAATTTCTAGCTTAGTATCATATCACTATTATTATTCGAACTTTTTACAATTTTTAGAGAGTTCAAGTTTTAGAGGGTTTTGGAAACTTTGTTCTAAGACTTTGAAGATTCAAAGGGTTTCAACTCCAAGAAATTGGACGTGGGTCTCGAAGATTCTTCACTCTTGACGTGTTTTAAGACTTAATCCTTCATACCCAGTTGATGGAAACTGATATTGGTATAAATTTTTATCTCTTTTACATGTCTAGCTAAAACCCCAATTCTTGGGGTGTGATTTTGTGAATATGGGTTAGATTATTTGTTGGGTCTTGCTTGTGGATGGTTTATTTATTGTTTAGATGTGATTTCATTTAGTAGTTGTGTATGAACTTAATGGAATTGTAGTTGCAAATACGATTTCATCTTAGTGTTTTTGGCTTGCTCGAGAGAGAAATCGTAAAACTAAGACTACTAAATTGATAGCCGGTGGAATTGGGTCGACATGGGTTCAGCTAGAGAGAGTGAATCCTAGTCCTTCTCCCATACATTCAGCTCGACAGAGTGAATGGGCTAAGGTAGAGGTTGTGCTTAATGTGGCAACTCGGTGTTCGAGAGAAACCGAGTTGATTCAGGGTAATTTGCTCGAGAGAGAATTTACCCCCACTATAGTCTAACCTAGTCACAAATACTCAACAATTTACTATCAAAAGCATGTACCCGATAATTTAGTCTATCCCGTATTCCTATCACATCCCAAGAATCCCGTCTCTCTATCTCATTTTTTGTATATTTTTGCTGTTTTTAGTTGTTAATTAATACAACCCCCCCCGGCCATTGATAATTGACGCTTGCGTCACCCCTTTAGATTTACTATGTTTATATTCGATAATGTTAATAGCTATGACTAATTAGAACGTAATTTTATTTTTCTATCAATTCTCAAAACCACTCCCTTGGGACTCGACCTCAACCCTTGGTTGGGTTACTTTACTATTGTACGACCGTAGACATTTGAATTGGAAGTTGTGTCTTGATTATGCAAACATCAACGACGCAATGCTAGGTTCCATAGATAGAACTCAATACTTTGGACTCAAGAACCTCAATGATACTAGTCATTTCAAGAATGCTCAACTTAGAGGGTTCATGCGGAATTATGAGCATGAACTACTCAATTCAAGGACTCAAAAATAGTTCTCATCTCAAGACTGTTCGACTTAGAGGGTTCATGCAGAATTATGGGCATGAAAAACTCAACCCAAGGGCCTCTTGGATAGCATGTAATAGTCTCATGATCAGAAATATAATCTCAAATGGGATTAGGAACTTAATACTCAAGACTTAGAATTTGAAGATACTACTTCTCTCAAAGGTACTCAACTGATGGAGTTCATGCGGAAGTTATGGGCATGAACGACTCGACTCAAGAGTCAAAATATCAATAAGGAACTCATGTATACAACTCTTCTCATTCTCATACTCAATTACTCAAAACTTAACACAAATCGATGATGGATGTCAAAGGATTCACAATTGAACTTAAGGGGTTCCTTGAACTCTACTCTTAACTCTCTCCTGAATGTGAATTATGAATTCAAGAGTTATGGTTCATGATATGAAAGATCCTTTAACGATAAAGTAGGCTCATGAATACATTCCTCTTACTCTCATACTCACTTGTTCGAGTCTTGAAACAAGTTACTAGAAGTTGTAGAAGACTCTTCAAAAAGGACTCAGAGGGACTTTCTCGGAATGTTCGAATGAACTCTCAAGACTTAACTCTTAACTCGACCTTCAAATTGAATTGTGGACTGAAGGTTTATGATTCATGTTATGAATGATTTCTAGGTGTTTAGAAGTCATTTAGAGTAGTTAGAATCAATGGGAAGTGTTAGTACACTTTAGAAGGACTTAAACGGGCTAAACGATGAAAAACGGGTTGGGGCGGATGGACCTGGCGCACTGTTGGCGCGCCGCGCCAGCCCCAAAGTTCAGAGAGACATTTCTTGTGCACTGCTGACGTGCTGCCCCAGCCTCTCTGGCGCTACGGCGGCACGTCGCACCAGCATCGCCCCAGGCAAATTTGACGAACTTTTCCTCTTGTGTTTTGATCCTAAATCGCTTTTAATCGATTTATTTTCTCAAGTTTTCCTTAGATTAAATTGCCCAACCTAAGTACACACTAATCCACTCAAAACAATCAATTTAATCTCAAGAAATCATCAAAACCCCAACAACAAGATTTAGAATGAACTTCAAAAACACCTATCAAGAACTTAAATACTTCAACTTTTGAGAATGAAATTTCGCTGAAAATAACATGTTTGGCATGTGGGTGAACAAACCCAACACTATGGAAGCTGACATACCTCTTAGGGATTGAACCCATGGCAAAAATCTGCAACAAAACACAAGACTCTCGACGAACGCTTTAATCCTCTCCTCTTTTCTCCTCTTTTCTCTTATTTTCTCTTCTTGAACTCTCAACTAAAACTCTAGGCGTAAATTAGGATTATAAAACTGAACCTAATAGGATTAGACCCTTAAAATCTTACTAAAAACGAATTAAATCTGATTGGGTAAGGAAAAGACCAAAATACCCCTCTAAAATTCGGTTTTGACTTTTCTTATCTAGACAGCCCAACTTCGAATGGACATATCTCCCTCATACGAACTCGAAACTGAGAAAAATCGGTGGCGTTAAAAAGATAATTCAAAGATATTTCCTATGGTATCTGGTAGCACACCTGAATCATCCTGATCTAGGAATTATGGTTGTTTGAAGTCGACCCAAAACTCATACTTAGCTTAACTTTGTCAAACTTTCCAAATTTGATTATTTCCAAAAACTGTTTCTTTCCAATTCTAAGTCTTTCTAGTTCTTTCAAAAAATGAGGTGTTACAATAGCAGAAGACTTAAATAACATGAAACAATTTCAAAAGATAAGCTCATGCAAAAAACATAGAATGTCTTAAAAGAAACATTCAACTAGCCAAAATGATAACTCAAGTCTCAGCATCAATACTGAAAATTGGAAAAGACTCAAGAACTAACAATAACTAACTGTCTATGAAGCCTCTAACAACTGAGATGGACATCGGGACAAGATTCACGACTTCCTAATGAACTAACTGATAAAACAATAAAAAAGGATCCTCCAGAAATAAGGAGGCTCACCAACAACTCTGAAGCTCAACTGGATCGACGATGCAATGGATGTTGATCCTAGTTACCTCAATCTGCATCATAAAAAGATGCACTGTCATCAGTACATTGAATGTACGAGCATGCAAGGGGAATAGTAAAACAAGACATAAGCTTGAAAGGAACTGAAGGAACATACCTGGTCTCAACTCAACTCATTTCAATATAAAGCAATAATATAAATGCAATATAAAGAAAAGATTTTAAAACATGGAACAACTCTGTGTATTTAGAAATACAATGGAAACTAGTTTGTATGCAAGGATACATTTTAAACTTTGTTTGTATGTGAAAATACAAGTAATCTCTGTGTAAATAAGAATACAAAATATAAATGTGGGAGTTTCTCTAACCGATAACCATCACTTAAGAGTTATGTGATGATACAACATTTTGCCTCATGCTGCTAGGGCCTTCCTATACCTTGCCGGGGGTAGAAAACCTAACTACTAAGTGGATCCACTAGTCTATCCTAAAAATCACTAAGGAATCATCTAAAAAGTATGACCCTTTTCTACCCCGCTAGCTACATGGTTTATGGGGGCTGTGAGTTGTCTGAACTCTCCCCCATATCGGTGTTCAATACTACTCCCAAAATATAACTAGCTCATATGTTTAAAAACATAACTTTCCCTGTAATTTGAGATAATTGCTCAAAATCTAGCCCAAAGGCTCTCTTGGAAATCAGTGTTTCCTCTCTTGATTAAATGTGAAAACATTTACTCTTTACTGAAAACTAGCTCAAAGGCTCTTTTGGAAATCGGTGTTTCCTTTCTTGATTAAATGTGAAAACATTTACTCTTTGAGAATACATGGTCCCCATATACTCTTTTGAAGAAATAAACTTCACTCTTTACTCTTTACTCAACTCAAAACTCAAGTCTTAAAACAAGTTTAAAGCATTTGCAAAAGATGTTTGAAAGGACTCTAAAAACTCTCTAGACTTGGCTCTTAACTTTCCTTGAATTTGAAATTTATGGATTCAAGGTTGTGATTTGTGATAGGAAAGATCTCGTGATGTTTAGGAGTGTTTTTAGATAGCTAAACATGAGAAACGATCAAGAAATCACTATCTGGAAGCAAGTCCGCTACGCGGAGATGCATTTTAATATTTGGTCGCAAAATAAATTTTGATGCAGAAGGGTCTGCGACCTCTCCGCGACGCGGAGAGAAAATTCCAATCCTGAGGAATAGGTCTGCGACGCGGACCTGGTACCCAGATTTGCCCGACTTTTTCCTTCTTCATTTTCTAACCCCAATTCGCCTAAGTTCAATTCTTTTTCTCAATTCCTCTTTAGATTCAAATACCCAGTACATGTACACAAGAATCTATTCATAAACGACTCTAAAATCGACACAATTTCCTCAAGAACTCAACAATCCCAACTTAATTCAAGAACAAAAAGCCAATATTCAAGAACATAATTCAAAATCATCAACTTTCAACTTTCTAGAACGAATTTCGTTGAACCAAACATGATTGGCGTGTGGGTGAACAAACCCAATGCTATGAAAGTCTCACATACCTCTTTAGGGATCAACCCTTGGTGAAACGACTTCAATTCCGCAAGAAATCTCCAAGAACGCCTTGACTTTTCTCCTCTCTTCTCTCAAAGCCCTAGCGTAATTCTTAATTGCGTAAACTGAAATAACTCAGTTTAGACCCCAAATAAATTCATAAAAACGAAATAATTTAATTGGGTAATGAAAAGACAAAAATACCCCTCTAAAATCCGGTTGACTTTCCTTATCCAGACAGCCCGACTTCAAACGAGCATATCTCCCACATACGAACTCGAAAACTAGCAAACTCGGTGGCGTTGGAAAGATAATTCAAAGACCTTTTATTTTATATCTTGTAGCCCACATAACACATTATGTACTAGGAGTTATGGTCGTTTGAAGTTGACCCAAAACACATACTTAACATAACTTACCAAATTTCAGATTTTCATTCTTTCAAAAAATGGTTCTTTCTAATGTTTAGCTCTTTCAAATAACGGGGTGTTACAAGAAATGCCTTTTTTCTTACTAAAGCATAAGAGAACCTTTCAAATTTCTTTTTCCATCTTCCCTTCATTTCCCATTAATTCTTAGTACATACCCAACAACTTTTTGGCCTTGTCATCTGTTTATGCCATCTATATATATTGTTCGAAAAGAAGGGGAGTAATATTAATAAGGAAACCATAGATTTCTAACCTAGAAATTCAATCATAATAACAAACTCAACTTTCCAACACAGATATAACAACTCTCCTTTCTTTATAAAGAATGTTGATCAACTATACAATTTTTTTTATTAAACTAATAAGGGGCTACACGTGAGATTATCTTCGTCCAATGCTTCCTACATACCCCAAAATAAATCCTAAAGAGGGATCAAGCCCATACATACTTCTCTATATACATACAAATCAGATTTTATTATGTATATATCTATTGTCAGTACCCAATATCCTTCCACAAGTTTCATTCTCTACTTCCTTCACATCTGGAAATTGCCTCACGAATATATGATTGCCGATCTTGAATGTTATCTTCTAGATTGTTTCGTGTATAAGGGGCTTTTGATCCGGCAATTACCTCGAGAATTTATGATTGCCGATCTTGAATATTATCTTCTGGATTGGTTTGTGTAGAATAGACATTGAATCACTTTTCTTCTTCCTTTTGTTGGCTACTTTGGATGAATTCTGTAGAAAAGTATGGTTCAACAGCATGTCTGCAGTCCAATGCGTGATGAGATTTTTCACAAGACATTTTTCAAGAAAATCTTGAACCTCATTTGACAACTTCGAATTCTGAAACTTTGGTTCCTCAAACTCAATTTTGTTCAACACATCCTCAACATCTGCATCTTCCCACAACGATGTCCCCGAAATCAGCTCATAGACAGGTTTACCCTCATCTTCTCCAACATTGGTGGAAGGTTTACCCACCAACCACCATATATATATATATGGGGTGGGGTGTAGCAATCAGTTTGATGATTAACCCAGGTGTGCAAAATTGATCCAAACACAACCAACATAAACAAAAAAGCTAACAACATGAAGAAATATAGCTAATGAAAAAGAAAAAAAATTAGCTAAACTTAAAACCACAATATTCATTGACCAAGTTATTTAAGCAGAGATTTGATTTGCAAAAAATATTTCACTCAATTAACCTCACAGAGCTTGAAATTTGAAGATTAAACTCACAAAGCTTGAAATTTGAAGATTAACCTCTATTTTTAAGTAGAATGGCAAGCAAATCTTCTGGATTTGTAGTACTCTACTTCGAAATAATTCGCTTGGAGAGAAGCATGAGGTTCACTTGGGAGCTTTGAGATGAGCTTGGAGTCAGCCGTGAAACTTCTTCCACCGATTGGAGCTTTGAGATGGAAATCCAATTGTTTTCACCTTGGCTTTGGAGATGAAAACAACAGTGAAACTTCTTCCACTTCATGTGAGTTTTGGAGAGAAGCTTCTAGCTTAGTGGGTTAGAGTGAAACAAAATGAATTTTTAATTGGTCTTATGATTACTTTCCAATTTCTAAAGTTTTATATAAGTTTTTAATTGGTTTTATAATCCAAATAATTATAAGTAAGTGTAATAGAATCCAACCATCTAAAAGATAATTGGTCTAATCATTCTTAAATCTCCAATTATTTCCCAAGGTAATAAAATGCCTAGCTAAATCCCCAAAAATAATTTTTTAGACAACCTGAAATTTTCCTACAAATTAAAAAAGGAATTTTAAATTTTCCTATTGGTCCACGTACCTAGAGATTTACCTAGAGATATTGTTCTTACGGATATGTTTCCCTAGGTAATATCGCAGGAACTCATTTTGTGCAAAATGACACTAATTTTACCTGCGAAATTTGTTGGCAATATATGTTTCGCAAATAATATATTTTAATATTGAAGAATTTAAGATTTTTTCAAGAAAATCCGCAAGTATTACTTGCGACATTGTACCCCAGGTAATATCCCCATGTAATTTGCACTTTTTTAGTGGTGGCAGCAAAGAGCCCATATATCAACTTGTGGGCTACCCAGTGTTAATCACGGATTCAAGTGCCATATACCTTTTTGTTTCCCTGATAATTCCTTGTTTTTTGGTTCATGCCCTGTTCCAATGTCACGGAAAGCCCAAAATCAGCGATCTTGGAAGTTTTGTCCATGCCCACAAGGAGAATATTGCCAAGCTTGATGTCGCAGTGAATAATTCCATTGTTGTGAATGCAACTGAGCCCTAAAAGAACATTCTTCGTGTGTTTCTTAACTTCAACTTCCCGCAGTGAATTGCAATTCCGAAGACGATCGGCAAGGCTTCCTCTGGAAGCATACTCGAGCAATAAGTTGTAAAGATTGACGTTATCTTCAAAAGAGACATTAGCTCCGAAACAGTGAATAATGTAAGGAAAATGTTTGAACATTCGGAGGATTTCGACTTCTTCTTTCGACGATCGAGAATCACTGTAGTTGCAAGATTTGACAGCGATGAGAGATGGAAGAGTAACACCATGGAATAGTGCGTTGGAGGTAAAAGCAAACGAGACAATACCGAATCCACCTTGTCCAAGAGTTGTGCCTCTCTTCCACAATAATTCCGCCATTGGAAATTAAGAATTGAATGTGCAGTATGTTTGTAGTATATTATAACAATACATTAGAGAGTAATTTATAGATGACATATGTTATCCTATTCCCCTTCCTATACCAAAATGAAAATCCTCAGAAAAAACGATTACATCTATATTTCCCTTACCAAATTAAAACCAAATTTCTATTTTAATTTGGTTTAAAGGTTTGTTTCCTATTTTTTCCTTCTACACTATTCTTCTCCTGTGTTTCCCTATTCCTTTAGGATTAATTTAATTCAATTTCGTTTTTATTTTCCTAAATAAAATTTAAATTTATTTTTTATTAAAAAAATCCATTTATGGGTATTTTTTATTCTTCTCACACATGAATTATTTTTTCACTTCTTTGATTCAACAAATAATTTGAATTTTGATTATCTCCCCTAAAAATTAATTTGTTTATCATTATTTGAGGTTCTTATTCTTATTTCATTTTAGTGTGAAAATATGAGAAACAAAAAGAAAGAATTGTAAATGGAAAAAAAAATTAAGACTATTTTTTTGAGTTTATATTGTAAATCAAATTTTGATACTACCGCTCACAACTCTCTAATTGTAGTTACTCCTAGTAACAAATTTATTATCCATTTTCAGTCAACTTAATGAACCCAAACTTCTTAATTC
Source organism: Solanum tacnaense (assembly GCA_029582525.1). Classification (NCBI taxonomy): domain Eukaryota; kingdom Viridiplantae; phylum Streptophyta; class Magnoliopsida; order Solanales; family Solanaceae; genus Solanum; species Solanum tacnaense. The sequence goes on from JAJOOD010010896.1 coordinate 29,828, forward strand.
CTTCATAAACAAGGCAGAGTCATTGTGAATAGTTTTTAATCTCTAAGAAACTTAACCAGACATGCAATAATGTTTAAAATAAACTATGATGAAATAAAATATGCCAATTTTTTCAGGTAGTTGAAGAGAGAGAAAATTCAAAAAAAAAAGACTATTAAAATTCTTATAAAAACAAAGCAATTAGCATATACATAAGTGAAAGGAATGGCAGATTCTTCAATGGCTTTCTTCGAATCGCCACCATTTCATCATCAAATGTGACTCTACCTGGATCCATTGAATTTTCCATTCTTGCTGGTTCCGTTCCAAACTCCGATGGAAAAATCTCTGTACATTGTGAAAAGAGCATATCAAAATTCTTCGATTTAGTAGAGTGACCAAAGTGATCGGCTTAATTATCCAGAACGTCACTCAACTAGTAGAAATTCTCTTATCGGATAGGCCAAGGACACCCAAGCGCTATCTAACCAATGTAATGAAAGTGCTATTGCAACCTTCTGCTTCATCAGCTCTTTTTACCTCACTGGAAGATAGAAATCATGTTGAATTCTTAATGCTGGCAAACTTTTAATTTACTTGAAACACATTATATCGGTGAGAAAATCATGTTTTATAACACAAATTTCAAATTGATTCGAGGTGGGAAAAGCCTGTTTCTAGACAGATCATAGAAAGATAATTTTGAAATTTAAATGACATAATGCAAACTTTGAAATTGAAAGACTAGCAGATGGATCATCATACAATAGAATCTACAACAGAGTTTGAAATTGGACTAGCACACTTGACACATTAACATCTGCACGTGAGATCATGTTCGTCACAAGCTGCCTACATACCCCAAAACTAATTCTAAAGAGGGATCAAGCCCACACGTACTTTTTTACAAATCAATTTTTATTTACGGATCTATCTATTGTCACAGTTACACACCAATTCATGCCCTGTTCAAAAGTCATTGGAGAGCCCAAAATTAGCAATCTCGGCAGTTACGTCGAATATTGTCAGGTTTGATGTCACAGCTAATAATTCCACTGTTGTGAATGCAACTGATCCCTAAAAGAACATTCTTTGTGTGTTTTTCAACTTCAAACTCTGGCAGTGAATTAAAGTTCCGAAGATGATTGGCAAGGCTTCCTCCGGATGCATACTCCAACAATAATTTGTAAAGGTCGATTTCATCTTCGAAGGAGAGATTACCTCCAAAACAACGAATAACGCAAGGAGAGTGTTTGAACATACCGAGAAATTCCTCCTCCTCTTTCAACGATTGAGAAGCACTATAGTCCCAAAAAGTAAATGTGACATAAATTTGGACATTGATTCATCATTACTACATTCGTACTTCAAATCGATCGCATAAAATTGGACATATAAATTTAAAGAAAACCTAGATAAATCGATCAGCTAGCAAGACCTATATGTTTAAATGAATGTAGATTTGGTTTAGACACAGAAAAAAATTTCATTTAGAGGGGACTGTATGAACTTTTGTAACAAGTGATAAAGCTTATAATAACAGTTTCTTTGTCAAAATTAGCAATTGAACACTAAAGTTGGACAAATAGAATTTACATAAACTATAAGAAACATCAAACAGAAGACTATGAAGCAGGCACAAAACTCCTGATAGTGTTTTAAAAACTGAAACTAGCTAGTTAGTTTTGTCCAATTCTTCAGAGCAGCATATCTTGTAAATGCGCATTAGACTGCCAAGATTGTTGGTCCAACAATAATGTACTCTTACTTGCCCTAATTGCATCCGATATATCCTTCAAAGGCTCATGATATGACAAGGCTTCTGTAAGGTCTGCAACAAAGCTGGATTCTTTTGTTTCACAAAGTGTCTCAGATTCTTCTTGTGGTGTCTGGTTTAACTCAAACAATGTATCACCCATATCTAACATTTCAGGCACGTTATTTTCTGGCATAACAAATTCTTGAACTTTGGAAAAAGGCAACACAGTTTGCCCCCAACAGACCATTCTCTTCACCAGCAGCCTCTTGAGTGATCTTCACCGGATGTTGATTAGATTCTACTATTGCTCGTTCAGAAAAATCAAAAGGATGGATCAGCAGCTCATTGTTCAGATTCATCAATGCATCGACACCTATATATTCAGCCAAAGTATCATATATTTCAGGCATAATTATTTGACTTCACATTCACAAAGTCAGAAATCATAAGTTGTTGAATATGAGAAAAAGTATTTAGCTCCAACAGACCATTCTCTTCTCTGTGGGCCTCTTGAATTTGCACCTGATTGTTCCTGATAGCACAGTTCCCACAACCAAATAGTAGTCCAACAAAGCTTGCAATACGGTCCTCATTAACACCAAAAGGACAATCTTGCTGCAGGTGTGCTGGTTCCTTAGGCAGATTATTTTCTGGCATTGTGTTCTCAAATTCCAAAACACCACTCCCTACACCAGCAGCCTCTTGAATTTGCACCTCAACATCATCAACTTCCATCGCTGGATTTTCAACGACATTGATAGGATGATTGATCATTCCATAGTCCTCATTCCACATACGTGTTATTTCAGGATCATCGTTTTCTAATAGCTCGTTGATTTTCTCTTCACCTGACGAAGCCTCTTGAATTTGCACCATTGGTTCAACAATATTGATAGGAGTGACCGCCTTATATTCCTGATCCATCCTCGACACAACAGAATTTACCCCTGAAATCACCTCTGTATCCACCTTCTGTTCATCAGAAAAATCCATAACAGTTGTACTCACATTACTACTTCGAGAACAATTAGCAGAATTTTTTTCGACCTTCGTTTTTATAGCACAAATACAATAATCTCTAAAATTAGAGTTTTTGAACTTTCTAAGAATAGCTTCACAAAAAACACATTCCTTCATGAGCCACTTGCCATCATCAGGACAACATATCTTAGTATCATAATAGAGACTCTTCTTGCGTCCCATATTCAAAGGCTTGCTCTGTTTACTCCGAACCCATTTCCCTTTATCTTGTTGTTTCCAAGTCCCTAGATTTTTACCCACAACTCTGCAAAATCTATCGTTAGTTTTATTTTTCTTATGCCTCGGCGAAATAAAGTATCGAAAAATATTAGTATCCCCATCGTCTTCTCCTCCGCAATGATGCCCATAGCCATAAGTTACCCATGGTTCTTGTTTGTAAACATCACACTCCATCATTGGAGCCAAAAATTCTTCTTTGGAAAGAGTTGACTTTTTAAGCTCTTTGCCTATGAACTTTTCCCATATTTGAACCACTTCTCTTTGAGAAAGTATGTTTTCAGGAGGCCTAAGGTAAAGTGTTTTATTGAGTGTCCTTGGATCATCTATTGCCTTGATGGTATATGTTGCAATATCATCTTCGTCAACATAAATTGCTGAAAAATTAAACAAAAACATGTAGTTACTAATACACATTATCAAATTTTTAATATTACACATATACTTTGGCCTGAAAACTAGAAAATTGTAAGAGAGAATTGAATTTTAAGTTATATATATACAATTGGTACATATAAGAAATATTTACATCATCAGATTACATTTTTGTAGCAGGTAGCTTATCTTATTTGCAATATTACCCGTCCGACATTTTAAGAAGAGTTACATGTAGATTGAAGTGGATCCATGATTTATATTTAGTGAGTTCAACTTTTAAGATTCTTAGTAATATTATATATGTAAGTAAAAGTTATGGGTTCCAATGAACTTGTGGCCAAAAGGCTACATCAACGGTCCAACCTTGTTGTGGATATTCTTCAGATGACCTGATAATGTAAGAAATCATTTACATTATAATGATATATATAACTTAAATTCGAGAGAATTACCTTTCTGGTTGTCATCTCCAAGCAAGACAACAAAGTCTGTTGAAGGAAGGATATGACCGATTTGACAAAGGCCACCAAGAAAGTAACCAGCAAAGCAATTAGCAGAGACATAAGTGAAAGGAATGCCATCTTCTTCAATTGCTTTCCTCACCACCATTTTATCATCAAATGTAACTATACCTCGCTCCATTGCATTTTCCATTCTTGCTGGATTCGTTCCAAACTCAGATGGAAAAAATCTCTGTACATTTTATAAGTTTATGTGATATTGCATACCAAAAATTCTTCGATTTAATAGAATCACCAGAGTGATCAACTTAATTATCCAAAACGTCACTCAACTAGTAACTAAAACTATGTAAAAAAGTCACTTTGCTTCGTTTTGTAATAGAATGGTCACTTCTCCCAACTTTAGGAAAATCAAAAGTTATCCAAATAATTGATTCAAGCAAGTAAAAGGGCAGCCCGGTGCACTAAAGCTCTCACTATGCGCAGGGTCCAGGGAAGGGCCCGACCAATGGAGCCTGAATTTTCATCAAGGGGTTCGAAAAAAGGCCAATCTAATGGAAGACTTACAATCATAAGACATTTTATCTGTAAATGTATTTTGAAATTGTTTTACTCTTTTTAGATAGGAGATTCAACTGCCCGACCACAAGGACCTATTGTATTTGTACGCAGTCTTACCTTGCATTTTTTTCGGAGGTTGTTTCCGAGTCATAATATAAAAAACAGAATTGCATAAAAAGTGTAAGACTACGTTGTTGGAATTTGGTAGAATCTTTTTACTTTTTTCTTTTTAGTCTAAAAATATTCTATAGTATTTTATTTCCTTTTAAGTCTAGGGCTTACATTAATTGCAAAATATTTAGTTTCCTTTTAGTTTAGTGTCTAGAAGTAAAATAATGAGTATATTTTACTCTCCTTAATTACTTATAAATAGTGATGTACTCTTCTATTTGAATCAATGCAAGAATCAATACAAAGAGTTATCATTCGTTCTCTTTAATTTTTCTTTCTAGTTTCTTCCATTCCATAACTATTTTTTTTTTAACTAAAAACATAATATTATTATATGAAAAACTAATATAAAAGAAAATACTAAAATTGTTGAGAGAATAAATCTCCCCATAAACTAAAATATCTAAACGATTACATTGTGGATTTGTGTTCTGCTATGAGAATAGGGATCTTCAATTTATAGATTTCCAAACTTTTCCTCTAAGGAAAGAATAAACCAAATATGGAAGAAAATTAAATTTCCTTTCAGAAAAAGTTCAAGCATTTATGGTAATACTTTGACTTTTCTTTAAGGAAAAATTAAACTTCACATAAGGAAAGAAAATCAGGGAAAAACCCTAACATACGTACCTTGATATTTCCAGCTTCTTTGATGGTACTCCACAAGCTTGAGTTGAAGCAAGATATGATGGCTACGAATATGGACACCGGTGATGGCACATATTACAACGTCCACGAGTTTAAGTGCATCCACGAGGCTTCGATGATCATTGAAAGAAGTAATTACAAGGTGAGCTCCCTGCATCTTAAAAAAAATAAGCATTTCAACTTTTTCAATATCAACTCCTATTTCTGGACGTTTTAAAATGTATGTGTCATTCCATTTGCTAAACTAGATTTCACCTATCTCTTTCCAAGGTATCCTGTTCCTCCCACTATCAACACTTTGCTTTTTTGCATCTCTCAATATATTTCTTCTTTTTCTCCTGGGATCAATGGATATATAGTTAGTTAATATATGATGGATACTCCATATGTTGTCTATTTATAGAACCAATCATGTTTCTTGGAAAATAAGTGAGTTTCTTATTTATTTACTGTATGATAATAATATCTAAAAAATATATTTATGTAATCTAGCAAAATATTATGGGGTGAGAATGGGTTGGGGGTTCGGGGAGGGATGGTCTAGGTTGGGACATTGGATGAGACTCAAAAGTGGTTACTTGAACACCCTTTTTCGAAAAATTATATTGTATATATAGAAAATAATATTGTGTATACAAATGAAAACATCTTTTTAGAGATATATATTAATTTTTTTCTATTTTCATTAGGGAAGTTGTTTCCTCATTTTAAGGAAATCTGTTTTCTTAGAGAAAATATTTTCGAAAACATTTTGGACCAATCAAACAGAGAAAAATTAGAAACCATTTTTGAGAAAATATTTTCCTCCGTATCAAACACACCCTTAATTTGTTTTTCTTTTCTTTTCTGTTGTCGGTTTTTTCTTGAAGTATAGGTTTTCTTTTGTTATTCCCCAAAACCAATAGTACTTGACATGTAAAATATTGTCTAAATTGGTGACAAAAGAGAGGGCGCAAATATGGAAAAGCACAACAAATGAGTCATATTAATAAGGAAACCATAGATTTCTAACCTATTAATTCAATCATAATAACAAACTCAACTTTTCAACACAGATATAACAACTCGTCTTTCTTTATAAAGAATGTTGATCAACTATACAGCTTTTTTTTTATTAAACTAATAAGGGGCTGCACATGTGATCATCTTCGTCACTCATTGCCTACATACCCCAAAAGAAATCCTAAAGAGGGATCAAGCCCATACATACTTCTCTCTATATATATACAAATCAATTTTTATTATGTATCTATCTATTGTCAGTACCCAGTACCCTTCCACAAGTTTCATTCGCTATTTCCTTCAGATCTGGGAATTGCCTCACAAATTTATGATTGCCGATCTTGAATGTTATCTTCTGGATTTGTTTATGTACAAGGGGTTTCAGATCCAGCAATTGCCTCGACAATTTATGATGGCCGATCTTGAATGTTATCTTCTAGATTGGTTTGTGTAGAAGGGACATTGAATCAATTTTCTTCTTCCTTGTCTTTGTTGTGTTGGCTACTTTGGATGAACTCTGCATAAAAGTGTGGTTCAAGAGCACGTCTGCAGTCCAACGCGAGTTGAGATTCCTCACAAGACATTTTTCCAGAAAATTTTGAGCATCATTTGACAACTTCGAGTTCTAAAACTTTGGTTCCTCCAACTCGTTTTTGTCCAACACATCATCACAATCTGCGTCTTCCCACAGCAGTGTGTCCCTGTAATCAGCTCATAGACAGTGCAGCCAAGAGCCCAAATATCAACTTGTGGTCTATACTCAGTGTTAATCACAGATTCAGGTGTCATATACCTTTCTGTGGTTCATGCCCTGTTCCAAGGTCACAGAGAGCCCGAAATCAACAATCTTGGCAGTTTTGTCCCCCCCTACAAGGAGAATATTTCTAGGTTTGATATCACAGTGAATGATTCCTTTATTGTGTATACAATTGAGCCCTAAAAGAACATTCTTCGTGTGTTTCTTAACTTCAAACACCGACAGTGCATTGCAGTTTTGAAGACGATCAGCAAGGCTTCCTCCTGAAGCATACTCGAGCAATAAGTTGTAACGATTGACGTTATCTTAAAAAGAGACATTAGCTCATGAACAATGTAAGGTGAATGTTTGAACATTCGGAGGATTTCGACTTCTTCATTCAACTATTCAGAATCATTGTAGTTGCAAGATTTGACAGCGATGAGAGATGGAAGAGTAACACCATGAAATAGTGTGTTAGAGGTAGAAGCTAACAAGACAATACCGAATCCACCTTGACCAAGAGTTGTGCCTCTCTTCCACAATAATTCCACCATTGGAAATTAAGAATTGAATGTGCAGTATGTTTGTAGTATATTATAACAATACATTAGAGAGTAATTTATAGATGATATATGTTATCATATTCCCTTTCCTATACCAAAATGAAAATCCTCAATAAAAAACGATTACATCTATATTTCCCTTACCAAATTTCTATTTTAATTTGGTTTAAAGGTTTGTTTCCTATTTTTTCCTTCTACACTATTCTTCTCCCGTGTTTTCTTATTCCTTTAGGGATTAATTTAATTCAATTTCGTTTTTATTTTCCTATATAAAATTTTAATTTATTTTTTATTAAAACAAATCTGTGTATAGGTATGTTAGATCCGTCTAGTGAAGTTCATGTTTTTTTAGTTCACGGGTATTTTTTATTCTTCTCACACGTGAATTATTTTTCACTTCTTTGATTCAAGGAATAATTTGAAATTTGAATTTTGAATATCTCTCCTAAAAATCTATTTGCTTATCATTATTCTTATTTCATTTTAGTGTGAAAATATAAGAATCAAAGAGAAAGAATTGTAAATGGAAAAAAAAATTTAAGACTATTTTTTGAGATTATATTGTAAATCAAATTTGATACTACCGCTCACAACTCTCTAATTGTAGTTGTCACTCCCCGAGTCTACACCCTGGACGAGACTGGTACTCGAGAACCATTGATGGCCCCAAGTGAACCCTTGGTCTGGCTTACTACTCAGTGGAAGACTTGACTCAACCAAGATAAATCCATGTAATAAACTGGAATGTTATAAAGGAAACATTCAACTGGCCAATAAGGCAATTTCAAGTCTCAACATAATAGAATGAAAATGGAAAGACTAATGAACTATAACTAGTTATCTATGAAGCCTCTAAAACTATGAGGGATGTCAGGACAAGACCCCGATCATCCTAAAAACTGAAAATACCAAAGCAATGTAAAAAAGGGATCCTCTGGAAAGCAAGGAGGCTCACCAAATGACTCTGGATGCTCAACTGGAAAGCAAGGAGGCTCACCAAATGACATCAGTACATTGAATGTACGAGCATGCGAGGGGAATACTAAACAAGATATAAGCCTGAAATGGAACTGAAGAAACTTATCTTGTCTCAACTCAATTCAACTCATTTCAATATAAAAGCAATAATAAGGATGCAATATCAAGAAAAACTTTAAAACATGTAAAAACAACTCAGTGTATTAAAAAACACACAATAACTCAATTTGTATAAGAAAATACAAATAACTCGGTGTATATAAGAAGACAAAATATCTTTGTGGGAGTTTCAGTAACCAATAACCGTCTCTATGAGCTTAAGTGATGGTACAACGTTTTGCCTCACGCTGCCAGGGCCGTCCTATACCTTGCCAGGGGTATAGAACCAGAATCACTAAATGGATCCACTAGTCTATGCTAAAAGCATTAAGGAATCATCTAAAAAGTATGACCCTTTTCTACCCATGTTGGCTACACGGTTTATGGAGACTTTAAATTTTTTGAATTCAAATTTGTCCCCTAATCGGTGCTCAATACTACTCCCAAATATTATGTTTAAAAACATAACTCTTTCTGTGGTTTGAGATTATTACTCAAAAACTAGCTCAAAAGCTCTCTTGGAAATCGGTGTTTCCTCTCTTGGAAATCAGTGTTTCCTCTCTTGTTTAAATGTGAAAATATTTTAACTCTTGGGAATACTTAGTTCCCATATAATCTTTTGAAGTATTGAACTTCACTCTTACTCTTACTCAACTCAATGCTCAAGTCTTTAAAACAAGTTTTAAAACGTTTGCAAAAGACTTTTGAATGCAAAAGACTTTTGAAAAAAGAGACTTTAAGAACTCTCTAGACTTGGCTCTTAACTCTACCTTGAATTTGAATTATGAATTCAAGATTATGATTTGTGATAGGAAATATATCATGATGATTAGGAGTGCTTTTAGATAGTTAAACACGAGAAACGATCAAGAAATCACTGTCTGGAAGCAAGTCTGCGACACGGAGATGTATTTTATTATTTGGTCATGAAATACATTTTGAGACAGAGGAGTCCGCGACGCGGAGAAAATTTCTGTGAAAGGGGGGGTAGGTCCACGACGCAGACTGGGTTGCCAGTTTTGCCCGACATTTTCCTTCTACGTTTTCTAACCCCAATTTGCTTAAATTTGATTCTTTTTCTAAATTTCTCTTTAGATTCAGTTACCCAGTACATGTACACAAGAATCTACTCCTTAACGACTCTAAAATTGACATGATTCCATCAAGAACTCAACAATCCCATCAAATCTCAAGAACGAAAGCCAATTTCAAGAACACAATTCAAGATCATCAAACTTTCAACTTTCTATAACGAATTTCGCTGTACTAAACATGATTTGCGCGTGGGTGAACAAACCCAACGCTATGAAAGTCTCACATACCTCTTAGGATCGAATCCTTGGCAAATTCCGCAACCAAAATCACAAGAACTTGACAAATCTTGACCTTTTCTCCTCCTTTCTCCTCTCGGGTTTTTTCTCTAAAAACCCTTGCGTGAAATTTGAGTGCGTGCTTCAGTTTAGACCCCAAATAAATTACTAAAAATTTATTTAATTAATTGGGTAATGAAAAGACCAAAATACCCTTCTAAAATCTGGTTGACTTTCCTTATCCAGACAACCCGACTTCAAACAGATATATCTCTCTCATACGAACTCGAAAATTAGCAAACTCGGTGGCGTTGGAAAGATAATTGAAAGACCTTTCATTTTATATCTTGTAGCCCACCAAACCCATCTTTTACAGGAGTTATGGTCGTTTGAACTGGATCCAAAACTCATACTTAACATACTTGCCAAATTTCAGATTTTTTTAATCTTTCCAAAAATGGTTCTTTCTAATTATAGCTCTTTGAACTAGCGGGGTGTTACAATATCTCCCCCTTGGGAAAATTCGTCCTCGAATAAGATTAATCTTAGTAGGCTAAGGGTGTAACACCTAACATCCAGCTCAAACACCCAACAAGCAAAATCTAAACACAACAAGTCAGCTTAAAGTAAATGCAAAGAAAAGGATTAGTACCTTAATTTGGAATTCTCCGGACTCGAAGAGATGTGGGTACCTCTTATTCATGTCCTCCTCAGCTTCCCAAGTAGCTTCCTCAACAAACTGATTTCTCCACAGAGCTTTGAATGATGTTACTTCCTTGGTTCTCAACTTACGAACTTGACGATATAGAATATGAACAGGAATCTCCTCATAAGATAAGTTATCCTTGGTACTGATATTTTCAGTAGGAATAATAAGTTAAGTATCGCTCATACATTTCTTCAACATGGAAATATGAAATACCGGATGGACCGCTACCAACTCTTGGGATAGCTCTAACTCATAAGCTACGTTGCAAATCCTCTTGGATATCCTGTAAGGGCCAATATACCGGAGACTAAGCTTCCCCTTCTTACCAAATCTCATAACTCCCTTCATGGGTGAAACCTTTAAATACATCCAATCATCTACATCAAACTCTAAGTCTCTTCTCTTAACATCTGTATATGATTTCTGACGACTCTGCGCTGTTTTCAATCTTTCTTGAATAACCTTCACTTTTTCCATAGCTTGGTGCACTAATTCTGGTCCTATCAATCCAGCTTCACCAACTTCAAACCATCCAATAGGAGATCTATATCGCCTCCCATAAAGAGCCTCATAAGGAGCCATTTGGATCCTAGAGTGGTAACTATTGTTATAAGCAAACTCAATGAGAGGTAGGTGATCATCCCAATTACCCTTGAAATCAATCACACAAGACCTCAACATATATTCTAAAGTCTGAATAGTGCGCTCTGCTGGACCATCAATCTGAGGATGAAAAGCAGTACTCAAGTTCACCTTTAAACCCAAACCTTTCTGGAATGACTTCCAGAATTGTGTAGTAAATTGTGCACCTCTATCTGATATAATCGACACTGGAAATCCATGAAGTCTAACTACCTCTTGAAGATATAACTTAGCATAATCCTCTGCTGAATGGGTAGTCTTTAACGGCAAAAAGTGGGTTGATTTAGTCATTCGATCTACAATCACCCAAATTGAATCATGCTGTCTGCGGGACCGTGGTAAACCTGTGATGAAATCCATATTAATCATCTCCTACTTCCATTCCGTAAGATCTATATTCTGAGCCATACCACTGGGCCTCTAGTGCTCTACTTTAACTTGTTGGCAATTTGGACACTTAGCAACAAACTCTGCAATGCCCTTCTTCATACTACTCCACCAATAAACCTCTCTCAAATCACAATACATGTTTGTGGAACCCGGATGGATAGAATATCTGGAGCTATGAGCTTCCTCCATGATCCTCTCTTGAAGTTCATCCACCCTTGGCACACACAACCTACCTTGATACCTCAATACACCATCTCCCCCTTGTTCAAAAGCCATCACTTTTTGCCTATGAACATTTGCCTTCAATTCAAGCAGAATAGTATCTTGGTTTTGCTTTTCTTTAACTTCGGACACTAATGATGATTCAGCCCCATTCATCACCACCACCCCTCCTTCACTGGAATCCATTAAACGATCTCCTAATCGTGCAAGTCTATGCACATCTTTTGCTAACTCTTTCTTGTATTCCTCAAAATGGGCAGTACTACCCATAGACAACCTGCTCAAGGCATCAACAACAATATTAACCTTACCTGGGTGATAGAGAATGCTTATAACATAATCCTTGAGTAACTCTAACCACCTTCTTTGTCGGAGATTAAGCTCTTTATGACTAAACACATACTGAAGGCTCTTATGATCGGTGAACACATCTACATGAACACCATAAAGGTAATGGCGCCATATTTTCAAAGCAAATACTACAACAACTAACTCTAGATCATGGGTTGAGTAATTATTCTCATGAACCATAAGTTGTCTCGAAGCATAAGCTATAACTTTACCATTCTGCATCCAACTCTGGACGCATCACAATATATCACAAAACCTTGCGCACCCTCTGGTAAGGTCAATATTGGGGTAGTAGTCAACCTTTTTTTCAATTCCTGAAATTTTTTCTCACAAGCTTCTGACCATTAAAACTTAATTGTTTTCTGAGTCAACTTAGTCAAAGGAGATGAAATAGATGAGAACCCCTCGACTAACCTTCTATAATATCCAGCCCCAACCCCAAGAAACTCCTAATATCAGTTGGAGATGTGGGTCTAGTCCAATTCTGCACTGCCTCTAAATTTTGAGTATCAACCTAAATGTCATCACCAGAAACAATGTGACCTAAGAATGTCACAAACTCAAGCCAGAACTCACACTTAGAGAATTTGGCATATAACTCCTTATCCTTTAGATTTTGGAGAATTACTCTGAGATGACTAGCATGATCTTCCTCATTCTTTGAATAGATTATGATGTCATCAATGAATACGATAACAAAAATATATAAATAAGGCTTGAATACTATGTTCATAAGGTCCATGAATGTTGCAGGAGCATTGATCAAACCAAAGAACATAACTACGAACTCATAATGACCATAGCGGGTCCTAAAAGCTGTCTTAGGAATATCACTTTCTTGTACTCTCAATTGATGTTAGCCAGATCTAAGGTCTATCTTAGAAAAACAAGTGACACCGTGAAGTTGATCGAAAATATCATCAATTCTCAGAAGAGGATACTTATTCTTGATAGTAACCTTGTTCAACTTATGGTAATCTACGCACATTCTAAGAGAACCATTTTTCTTCCTCACGAATAAGACCGGAGCTCCCCAAGGTGAGACACTTGGTGGAATAAATCCTTGTTCTAGGAGATCTTTCAACTCCTCTTTTAACTCTTTCAACTCTGCTGGTGCCATTCTATATGGCGGAATGGAGATAGGACAAGTATCGGGAATAATATCAATACCAAAGTCTAGTTCTCTCTCAGGAGGGACTCCGGGAAGATCATTTGGAAAGACCTCTGGAAACTCATTAACAACTGAAACTGACTGAATAAGTGGTGTCTCAACACTAAAGTCATTAACTCAGACTAAGTGATAGACACAACCCTTGGAAACTAACTTTCTCACCTTAAGGTATGAAATAAAACGACCCTTAGGCACTACTCAACTACTCCTCCACTCAAAAACTGGCTCATTAGGAAACTGAAACTTGACTACTCGAGTTCTACAATCGACTAAGGCATAACAGGCATGAAGCCAGTCCATACCTAGAATGACATCAAAATCTACCATATCTAACTCAACTAAGTTAGCCATGGTGCTTTTGTGATTGACGGAAATGGTACAATCACGATAGACTCTCTCAGCTAGAATAGACTCACCAATAGGTGTAGAAACACTGAAGGGCTCAAGAAGTTGCTCAGGAAGAACATCAAAATTCATTGCAACATATGGAGTCACAAAAGATAGACTCGCTCCTAGATCTAGCAAAGCATAAACATCAAAAGGAAAGACTTTAATCATACTAGTGACAACATCTGGAGAGTTCTCTTGCTCTTGGCGACTAGTGATAGCATAAAGACGGTTTCCTTCTCCGCCTGCCCCTGAAGTAGCTCCTCTAGATGCAGCTCTTTCTGGTGGAGCAACTGAAGAAGATTGGGCTCTATTACCCCTATTAACATTTCCTTGTCTGCTCTTAGGACACTCTTTCATAAGGTGACCGTTCTGACCACACTTAAAGAAACCAGTGCAGCCATCCAGACACACCCCTGAGTGGGTCCTACCACACTTAGCGCATACAGGAATCCCATTACCTCCTTATGAAACACTACCTTGAGACTGTGCAGGTCTAGCTCTGAAATGTTGTGAATTCTGACTATGGTACTCACCTTTGTTCCTTGGTGCAAATGCACTAGCAGATGATAGAGCAGGTCCCTTTTTTCTTTTGTTGGAAAGATGACCAGTTGGCATTACTCTTCTGTTGCCCGGACTCATTCCCTGTCTTAGCTTTCTTGTTTCTAAACTCCTCTCTATCCCTCAGCTTATCCTCCTCAACCTGTTGCACCTAGAACATCAACCTTGCTATGTTCATATCCCCTATCAGCATAGTTGCCTTGCCTTCCTTGCTTAACAGATGAGACAACCCAGCAACGAATAAACTCATCCTGCTCCTCATGTCAGCAACCATCTCCAGAGCATAGCGGGAAAGTTGGGTGAACTTTAGACTGTACTCATGAACACTCATAGATTCCTGCTTAAGAGTAAGGAATTCTCATACCTTTGCTTCTCTCAGTTCACAGGGAAAGAAACGCCCCAAAAAGGCCTCATCAAACATAGCCCAACTCACAAGTGGTGCACTCTCAGCCCTGTTCTTTTTCCATTGATCAAACCAAATTCTAGCGAAACCCTTCAATTGGTATGCAGCTAGTTTCACTCTCTCAGCATCAGTAACTTGCATAATTTCAAAAACCTTCTGAAGCTCTTCAACAATGTTTTTCGTATCCTCATGATGCTTGAACCAGTGAAGCTTGGAGGATTCATCCTTAAGAACTCGCGGATCCTTGAAGTATCAGCCAATTCCTGACGATTCTCTCTTTGTTGCCCAACTTGGTTGGTCACAACTTGGCTCAACATTCGGATAGCCTCACAGAACTCAGCATTGGTGACCTCTCCTTGGGGTTGCAGTTCAGGTAAATTAGGTACCCATTGTTCCTCAATATTCCTTCTAGCCGGACGACCTCTGATAACTCTTTGTGGAGGTATGATCTGAAAGACACGAGCAAGCACGAGTTAGGTAGAGACTTTTATAGAGAAACACTCTATCGCACGAGATGAGTATGAAATAAGTGATATAGTTCCTAAATGTTGCAGTGTCCTAATTATAGATGTGACGCACTTCACATCAATAACCATGACTCTACAGACACAGCTTCATAGACTCCCTAGGACTCTAGAATTTACACCATTGCTTCAACAATATTGATAGGAGTGACCGCCTTATATTCTTGATCCACATGCAGCACAACAGAATTTACCCCTGAAATCACCTTTGTATCCACCTTTTGTTCATCAAAAAAATCCATAACAGTTGTACTCACATAACTACTTCGAGAACAATTAGCAGAATTTTTTTCGACCATCATTTTTATAGCACAAATACAATAATCTCTAATATTAAATTTTTTGAACTTTCTAAGAATAGCTTCACAAAAAACATATTCCTTCATGAGCCACTTGCCATCATCAGGACAACACATCTTAGTATCATAATAGAGACTCTTCTTGCGTCCCATATTCAAAGGCTTGCTTTGTTTACTCCTAACCCATTTCCTCGTATCTTGTTGTTTCCAAGTCCCTAGATTTTTACCCATAACCAGGCTTCATGTTGAACCTTCAGGGCTGCCAATTTTTGTTTTTTTTTTTTCAAAATCAGACACCCTTCTATTCAAAATACTTTGAGTTCTCAGAATATCAACTTCTCCCTTTTTTAAACATCATCTTTTCCACTTAACCCTTTTGCTTGGTGGACCTGGTCCCTCTTCACACTTAAAAACATCTTCATCAAAAAATTCTCCAGTAAGAACAAAGGATTTAACCATTTGAAGTGTTTTTGAGAGAGGAGAAAAAAGGGTTTTAGAAATTTCATTATTTGGAAAGGGATTTGAAAAGAAATATGGAGTATAAAGGAAGTGAAAGGGTGTATTATGTGAAAGAAAGTGTCATTTTGGTATTCAAAAGATGGGACAACGGTCAGATACCGGAATGATAGACATGTGGCAATTGTAGCGGTTCTCATGCATAATTCAAAATGCAATTTTAAGAGTGCTAACCTTTGAGAATGGACCGGGTCCTTCTCTGTAGTGTGAATGTGATTGCCTTGATCTGTCCTGACCTCCCTTTACCTTCAGGGTTTTTCCATGTGTGTATACCTACAAAAGGTATGAGACTGAACTTGCTAAAACATACATAACTGAAAAACAAGGATACCTGCTCCCTTTGCATAGTCATGAGAGGGTTGATTGCTTCAGGAAGGATCCATTAAATCAAGTTTCAGCATTCCCAACTTCAGTTTGATTATCTTGGTCAGGTCTTCTAAGAGCTTCAAGCTGCTACTTGATCCACAAGAGTTGGGCACATCAAGCTACACTTGCTACATTCTCTGACTCAGTTGTTGAAAGAGCAACTGATTCTTGCCTTTAAGTTCCCCATGAGTGCGAGATCAGCCTATAGCATAAGCCGCTCCTAAGGTACTCTTTCCATTAACTTGAAACCAGAATAATCAGCATCACCATGTACTCTAAATAAAAAAGTCTCCCGATGGACAGAATAGAACCGGCTCCTCTGTCTTCTTCAAATGTCTCAAGATTTTCTTAGCAGCCTTCAAATGTGATTCTTTTGTGCAAGAATGAAATCTCTGAACCAGGTTCATCAGCATCCAGCTTCAAGTTAGTGCCCCTAGAAGTATGAATTGACTAGGCATCCATAATATGAAACCTTTTCAGCAACTTCTCTGAGCTGGTACCAGGTCCCTGTCTTTGCAAAACTTCATGATAACATTGCCCCTTTTTAACATTGTCCTGACTTCAACTACTTTAAGCCTTTTGAGCAGCTCCTTGATGATATTTTCTTGACAAACAAGGGTACCTTTAGAAGTTTGATTGATTGACAGCACCAAGAAGAAATTTAATTCTTCCATTATGCGCACTTCAAAACTCACTATTCATGAGTGCAACAAACTCTTCACACAATACCTCAAAGGTTTCTTCAACGATGACATCATCAATATGTACTTGAATAATCAACAACTCCCTACCTTGTGATTTTAAAAAGAGGATTTTGTCAATTTTACCCCTTCTGAAACCATTGTTGAGAGGAACTTGGACAACCTGTCAGCTGGTCAGGAAACCGAGTGTCATACTTTGCTTCTTTCAAACTGATCTTGATCATCTTCTTCATTCTCAACTCCAAAATTCACATTATCAGTTTGAACTGCATCATCTTTTTTCAGCAACATCTACCGGACCGGGTCCCTCATCAGCTTCTTCATCTGCATCATCTTCCTTGGGATTGATGGATTAATGAAGAGGATATGCTTCAGTAAGCTCATTAGTTAGACCATCTCTCTGAATCTGAAGCAGCTCGTCCATCTCAGAATCTTCTTTATTTTGCATCTTCTCAATTCTTCCACACTCATCAAAAATCACATGAGCACCTTTTTCAATGCACACATTTTTATACACCAGATGAGCCTTGCTGGAGGAAGAATATCCCACAAAAATACTCTTTCATCATAATTGGGATCAAACTTCCCAATTTCATCCTTTTGGTCACAAAACGTGTAGTATTCACCACTTCAACCCAAAGGTTCTTTGAAAGATTAAACCCCTGCTTATTCCACCTGGAGGATGGTCTGATCTGCTTCTTTTTAACACAAGCATCACAAACTTTGTCATCTGCAAATTTCATTTGGGCAGACCGTGGACCAGGTCCCTTGACACAAGTTTGCTTAGAGAGAAAAGGCTCAACTGACCAAGTCTCATGTATCATAGATCAGTATTCTTACCTTGAGCATCAAGGGAAGTGGGAATGTTACAACAAGCAGTGTTTAGATCAGCAGTACATGTTCTTGCATATTCTTCCTGTCAGCATCATCATCCGAGAGATAAAGTTGTGACCACACATTTATCTAATAGGAACTTGACTTCATTTACTTTATCACAAATCTGTGAAACTTTAGAAGACTGTACTTCAACCTATTGACATAGTACACAGCTTCAAAAGAATGTTCCACAGAATTTCAAGTACTGCCTACACAAAAAATGTACCATTTCTTGCAATTGCCAAAAGAGACACCTCTACATTGAAGTGCCTTGAGAGAGAGAAAGTTTTCAGTTTTCCCAGTCACGTGCTTTGAGCATCCGCTATTCATGAACCACCACTGACAGTTACTACTTCCTCTCACTTGCATAGTAAATCACTTGTTAGCCTTGGGAACTCATTTGAGACAGAGTTCCCAGTAAGCAGATAACAGAGTGATAAGAGAATCTTTTGTCCAGTGAGGCATACTGGTTTTCTTCAACTTAGGACCATAAGCAGGACCGGGTCCCTTCTTCAGTCTATTTCTCTATTTGGAATAGTTTGACGGACTTCATTCATATATTTTCAAATAGATACTCTCTCTTAAGATATCCATCTCGGCCACAATGCACACACAACAGATCATCAACATCGGAAACAGATTTGTTGTGAGGATTGTATGGGGAATCTATCTTCTCACAGCCCAGCCCTCTTCTACTGTTGTTGCCTTGACCAATTAGATTTGTAAGTATCTTAGAGGAATTGGTCCTTTTGAGGGATTTTTCAAGTTCCTCTTTTACATGGACCAGGTCCCTCTCCAACTCAAGATTTCTTTCTAAAGCCAATTCCATCTTCATTTCAGCAGTGTGCAACTTATTTTAAAGCTCCAGCTGCAAGCTGCTTGCCTCGTTCTTTCCTTAAAAAACTGTATTAGTTACCCCTTTTATCTTTTCCTTGAGTTCAAGATTTTCGGCTTCTAGAACAACCATTTGATTTTCAATATCAGATATTTGGGCAACTAAAGCAACTTTTCCATCTTGAGAGATGTCTAGACTATTGTTCACGAGATCATTCTCAGTTGTTAGATCACTTATCAAATCAAGTAGTACAACAGCTAGATTTATCAATTTACTGGTAGAAAAAGTATTGAAGTTTTGCTTGAAGTATGATAGGGTTACCTTTTCATCAACATCATCCGCATCTGACTTTGCCATGAAAGCATCATTAGAGTGCTCAGAATCATTTGAATCACTTGAGGAATTTTCCCATGCATCCATATCCTTCTTCACTGCCTGGAAAAAAGCTTCTCTTCTTCTTGGCTTGTCACGGACTTGGTCCCCCTCTTTGTCTTTACTTTCTCCAGACTTAACATATTCTTCGTGGTCAGCTTTGTGCATAGAGCAGTCTCTAATGGAGTGACCTGGTTGATCATACTTGTAACTCACATTACTAGAGCTTGTAGCACAGTTCTGATTTTCTTTCTTCATGTAACCTCCATGTTCTATCAAGATTTTTTGAAATCCTTGAGTGAGATAGCCCATATTCTCATTTATTTCAGGGGTTTCATTTTGTGACACTTTGGAAGCAAGTGATTCATCGGCAACAGTCAGATCTGTCCTCCTGTCTTCACCCTTAAGAAAGAGACCCTCCCTTTTTCCAAGCCTCTCATGAATTTGAAGATGCTCAAATAGTGCATACAACGTCACTACTCGAGGTTCCCTTGTCTCATTGCCAGCCACAAAGTCATTTGTCCAAGATCTGGGAAGAATTTCCAATATCTTAGAGACTTGGTTACACACAGGGACTGGTTCTTTAAGGAACATAAGCTCATCCATAATGGTGGAGAATCTGGTACGCATTTCGTGAATGAATTCACCTTCTTTTATGGTGAAACTTTCAAACTGAGTAGTAAAGAGATCTAGCGTAGATTTCCTTATTTCCTCGGTGCCCTCATAGGTTGTTTTCAACAAGATCCCAGATTTTCTTGGCCAATTCACAAGATGAGATCAGATCGTATTCATTCACTCCAATGCCACACATCAGTAGCTTCTTGGCTTTGTGATTTTTCTGGACTAATCTTTTGGCCTTGCAGGGGACTGACTTCTTTGCAGGTTCAATGGTGTCGTTATTCCTCACAGGAACCTCTCTCTTGGTGTTAACCAGATAGAAAGCCAAAGTTCTAATATCAATTGTTGGAATATATGCATCCACAGTGTTCACAGGACCAGGTCCTGACAGAAGAAAAGTGCAGAAAATAAATAGCACAACGTAAAAACAGGCACAAAAGTTTTACGTGGAAACCTCCTTGCTCAAGGGAGTAAAACCACGACCTGTCACACATGATTTTCAAACTGTTTTTACTAATATTCTCAAGAAAAAGTAAAACACAGTTTACAGCCACACGCTGAGATTAACTTCCTAATCTCAACACTAAGTAATACAACCTATTACTTAACGAGCCAAAGCAATGCATCCATTGCCCACTATACTAACCCTCACTGATTAATATAGACTTTAACCGTAAGACACAAAGTTAACTCTAACAATGTTCTTACAAAGACTCAAACGAAATTTGAAACATTTCTAACAAGAGTGAAATGAATCCTACAAGTTTAGCTCAATACAAACATTCAAGAACAACAGCAGGTATGGAAAGCACTTCTTCAGTTTATCAGATCCTTGATATATGTGTTCTTGTGCTTGACTTCTTCCTTGAAGGTAGCTTTGTATTTTTAAGCTTGTGAGTTTTTGTTTGCCAAATCTTAAGTTTGTGTTTTGGAGAAGAGACTATATAAAATAAACACAAACTCCTTCAGACGACCCTATTGGCTGAAAGCCTGTTGTTTAGAAAAGTTGTGCACCTACCACATTAGCGATGGCAGTTTTTCTGACAGTTGTCTTATCACATTTTCATATACGCAATCTTGCAAGGACCAGGTCCCTTGCAATGTTCTTTGTGAGTTCTTGAAAGGCTTGCTGGCTCTCTTCCTCTTTTGAATGAATGAATTTAATATGTTGTTTTTCATGTTGAAAATATCAACCATAAAGAGTTATTAACCATTGGACAAGCAACCTCGTCCATTCTGATTGGTTCAGCACGTTGGCGCCTCACCAACCATTGACAGGATAGCTTTACAGTTGTACCCCATTATACATCTGATGGAGAGAACTCTGTCAGGGAATGGGTCCCTGCATTTGTGAGCCACTGAAACAGACAATCTCGTCCGCTCTTCCTATTGGTGCAGTATTGTAACACCCCGTACGAAACTAGTAAGACCTAACTTAGGCTTGACTAAATCTAGTAGGTTGAACTAGAGCCTCACATGTTAGTTTTATAGTTGGAAACTTGTTTAAATGATGAAAAATGGCTATTGAAGCTAGTTTGGTGATTTTAGAGATCAAACGTCAAGAAACGACCATGACGTCCCGAAACTAGTAGACTAAGCAAGGGCTAAGTTTGAGGGTTAGAGCCAAGGAAGAGGACTAGGGCCGTCCACTCTTTCATGGACACTACCTCAACTTCCACGACCACCACCATGGCTCATGGTGAGGACCACAGCTCGTGGTGTGGCTCGTGGTAGGCTAGGCAGTGGCTAAACAAAGGCTGCCCAAAAACAGCCCCCTCCACACGAGCCACTTCACGGCTCGTGGTGATGACCACGGCTCGTGGGAAGGCTCGTGGTGGTGCCTTAGATTTTTAGGGCTTAAGGGGAAGGTTTCCTAGATACTGTATCATGACCACAAGAGGTACCACGGCTCGTGGTAGGCATCACGGCTCGTGGAGCCTCACGTGAAGGGCTCTCCATTAGACTTAGAGTTTAGGGTCAACTTAAAATGGTCATATCTCTTAGTTCAAAACGAATTATGTATGCCATAACCTATAGAATTAAAGGTCTCTAAGTTCTCTTTCCAACGCCACCAAGTTTGCCCAATTCCGATCTCGGAGTAAAAGGTTATTCCCAAAATAGTGAAGCACTGTCAGGCTGAAAATCTTCACGACCCGTTTCACGGTCCGTGGTGATGATCACGGTCCGTGAAGGCTTCAGTGATGCCATTTCGGTAGTTTCCAGCAAGTAACTTATTGGGTCTTTTCCCAATTGTTTTAACTCAAGGATATCTCATTTTTCCCAAGCCTAGGACCCCTATTTAAGTCATTTTAACCCCAAAACTCACCCAATTAAATCAATTATTCCAACACCCAAATAAAAGCCCAACTCATTTTCCCTCCCAAAATTCTTCTCTCTCAAAAACCTCCATTGAAGAACATAAAAGAAGATCAGCTAGGGCAAGGAGATGGAAGCTTTTCATCATGAAATTTGTGGGATTCTAAGGCTAAGGTATGGGAGTCCTTTATTCTTGGTTAGCTATCACCAAGAAGCCCTTTCAACTATGTTTTCAAAGATCCCCAATTTCTAGGTTTTCAATCAAATTCGTGGGTCTCTTTCTAAAATCGATTCCATTGATCTATAATATTTATTTATAATTATATATGAATGTTTGTGGATGAATTCATGTAATACTTATGGTTTTTGAACAATTCCCCACAAGACCCATGATTTCCCTTTTTCTTTCTCAATTCTAAACCCTAGCTTGTGTTGAATGATGATTAAAGGATGAGAATCTAGTATGTTATTATGAAATTCATTATTGTATTATGAGGTTATCCTATATGATGTATGAATATCAAGAAAATAGGGTTGAATCTTGAAGAAAGCCTTGATGGCTATGAATGAAGGTTTTCAATTGGTAAGTAGCCTTCTATTGAATTGTTGATCCACTTGTGGGGGATATGTTACTTATTATATATCCTTTGAATGAATTGTTTGATCCACTTATGGTGGAGGTGCTTACTTGTTAGTATGAATTGTAGTGTTGAGACAAGGTCCCTCTTCCCTACAACCCTAGATATGACTAAGTAT
>JAJOOD010010897.1:0-46668 GCA_029582525.1 Solanum tacnaense
TCATTTGCACTTTTGCAATGACTTTTCATTTTCCCTCCAAAATTGGTTCCCCCATTTTCATTGGTTCTTCCACTTTCCATTTTCTCTTTTTATTTCCCATTCACTATTTCCCATTCATACCTTGCTAAACCCAACAAAACCAACCATCACAAGAATACCAACTTGGTCAGGCCCAAATTTGGGCTCGTGTAAGGGCTCGTGTAGAGAGAGAATCACAATGGTTTCCTAACTATAAATAAGAGATAGCCTACTTAAATGGCTTACAGATGTAACAAATAAAATCACCACCTCTCTGGTCCCCCATCTAATCTACCATATAGGACAATGATAGACAGTAAATCATCCACCACCACCAGAACGCCTTTTCTTTTGATGATGTAATAGAGATAGGAAGATTTGGATTTGACGCATTAGAATTTCAACATTATGGATATTTGGATCAAGAGAAAATAATTAGCTCTACTAATTGAGGTATGTTATCTATTTTAAATAAAGTTTTTACAATTCATTTTAGTACTAGCAAACTTTATGGTAACTTCTGACTTCTGACTAGCACCAATGAATTGTAAGTATTTCAATTATCATAAATAACATACCTCAATTAATGTAACTAATTATATCCTTGTTGAACCTAATCTCTTTTAACGTAGAAAATCTCATCCGCCAATCCCAAATCTTCCTATCTCTATTACATCAACAGAAAAAAAGGAATTGTGGTGGTGGTGGTGGTGGGGATTTATTTTCTATCATTGTCCTCTATGGCAGATTAGACGGGGAACCTCAGAGGTGGTGGTTTTCATATCGGCAAATGTAGGCAATTTGAGTAGGCTCTCTCTTATTAATAGTATGGAAACTCTAGTGATTCTCTCTCAACACGAGCCCAAATTTGTGTCTGACCAAGCTGGTCTTCTTGTGATGGGCTTGCCATTTCGAGGTCCATTGACCTGCTTGGGTATGTTTTTCACAATATTTTCAGGATTAATCTGAATATACTTTTCCATGTCCTTCTCTCGTGGCTAGACTTTTGTCTTCTCACAATATATCTATATGCCCGTGTATTTTCAATTAATTGTATCATTTTGCTTGTCACTTATATCTCTTTAACAATGTTATCCAAATACATATAGTAGTTTATAAACACTGAACAATTAAGTTTTCCTTTATGCTTTCTATTAAGTTTTTCTTTTTAACTACCGTCTATCAAAAATAACTTGTTTGTAGCTAATGGTAGGAATGTTGACCCCAACATAAAAAATGAGACTGAGGTTGCACAAGGTAATGCTCATATACAAATTAGCTTAATAAAGGTGATTCAATGTGTGGTATTAGTATCTTTTGATATCATATTTGACTCTAGAATGAAAGATGTTTAATGTCTAATGTTAGATGTTGAATTGATGTAACCGAAATCAATATAGAGATTGTATAGCTCTACTATTAGATGACATATCCATAACTAAACATAGGATTATCTTCCTTTAATGTACATATTTAAAGTGCCTACAAAAAATGGACCGATTTGAAGTAATATGCCCAAACGAAACTACCCTCACGTCAACAAAAGAACTCTAGGTAAGCTAACCAGTTACATAATGAAAAGTTATAACGTTAAAAACTTGAAACCAAGTATAGCAAGACCACATCTTTAAGACTCTAAAAAAAAGTTGTTTACGATTAACTTTAACTCCAAATTGCAATAGAGCTTACTAATGTTCCTCTTTAATAAAAACAAACTTGATTAATTTTATTTAATTTCTTTTTTTTTTTGTAGAAATATAACCAGATGCAACTTACGAGTAGAATACACTTCTATATAAATTCCATTGTTTCAAGCAAACTATTTGAGGCAACCAAATTAAACTAATAAAACTACCAAATTGAGGGGTACATATTAAACACACCAGAAGAAGGCTCATTGAAGCTACAACGAGAAATAAAGAAAACACTTGTAAGAATAAGGCTCAGACAGAAAGTAATCGCCCAACAAAACATTGACAAAAAGGTACAACATAGTAGGATAGACAAGAAATCAGATTCAAACTATATCAACATCAAATGGGAAAAAATACTACCCGATGACCAAATTGATTCATAGACAAGCTTGGATATACAAAAGCAAGATCAGATCTTCAACTACAAGCTCTGGTTCTACACTTTAAATCCAGTAGCCCAAAGATCCAGACTACACCACTGTTTTAATAGCACCAATTTTTTCTATCTAGAATAGGGTTTTTCTCCCTTTGTTTTTTATTTTTAGAAATAGGGTTCTTTTACCTTTTACTTTCATTTTTTATATTTTTCTAATGAATAAAATAATAAAATAGTCTATATGCCCTTGTTTTTTTTAAGAACAAATAATTTGTGGGAGCAAAAATGTTTTTCGGATAAAAGAGAAAATCAAAGCAGCTAAAGAAAGATTAATTTCTTAATATCATTGGTTATTTTTATTTACTAAAATATGGATGACTTGGTGTTTTTATAGGCAAGTGATTTTTTCTCAATTATAAAATTTATCTTATGATTTATTTTGAATTATGTAAATATTGATCTGTTAACGAAAAAAAAATATAATCATTTGTTAGACGAAGAGGGCATATGAATGACCTATTACGTCAACAGAAGAAAATACATTT
Organism: Solanum tacnaense; assembly: GCA_029582525.1. Taxonomy (NCBI): domain Eukaryota; kingdom Viridiplantae; phylum Streptophyta; class Magnoliopsida; order Solanales; family Solanaceae; genus Solanum; species Solanum tacnaense. Next base: position 2,634 of record JAJOOD010010897.1, read on the forward strand.
AGGTTGTTGTAGATGTAAGAAATTTTAGTTGGCTCTCTTATTAATAATTAGGAAACCCTTGTGATTCTCTCTCACCACGAGCCCAAATTTGTGCTTGACAAAGTTGGTTTTTTTGTGATGCGATTCACATTGTGAGGCCCATTGACCTACATGGGTAACTTTTTCACAATATTTTCATGATTGGTTAGAATATATTTTTCCCATGTCCCTCTCTCGTGACTAAACTTTTGTCATCTCACAATAGGCTCAAATCATGATCCTTTTTGGATTGGTAATGGTGGATTTTATATGTTTCTCACACAATTCTTTTAGGTGTATTATAATTTGCCTAAGCCTTTTAATACCTCCTGACAAGGAACACATTGGATCATCATGAGAAATCTCGATAGATTCTTTTTAATTTTTAATCTTGACATGATGCTTTATTCCTATTTTGTCATTTTAGTACACATCTAAATAATGTTAACAGTCTATTATCATGTCATAACATACATCCTGTGACATTAATTCCTCATTGATGACAATTTACTCACACAATTGTACATGTAATTCAAATTCAAAATCTAATTAGTTTTACATTGCTCTTGTCCTTCTCTCATGCCTATAGACTTTTGTCTTCTCACAGTAGGATCAAATCATGAGCTAGATTGATAATGTTGGATCATATGTGATTCTCGCACGATTTTTGTAAGTATATTATAATTTGTTCATGGAATCATCATGAGCAATCCTGGCAGATTCTTTTTAATTTTTAATCTTCACTATACGCTTTAATCATTGTTTTCATTGTAGTACATTTCTACTAATACGAACCGTCTATTATCTTTCAGACTTTGTTGAAGGAAGTTTTTCTAATTAAAGATTTAAAATGAAATAGACAATGTGTAAGAGTGAAAGATGGAGGTCTCGTACTAGTGGTATGACAGGCATTGGTACGAGTAGCAGTGTTATAAAGAGAAAGTTTATTACTATAGAATGTCAGATTGTATTCTGAGAATGCCAAAGCAAATGGGTATTAGCTGATTTATTATTGACTCTAATTCTTTAGTGTGATTTTGATTGTTTATTTGAACCTGTATATTTGTGATAGTTGAGGTGATTATATATCATATTGATGTTTGATTGATTTAGATTCATCATCATCCCCTTTTATTGATATGATACTGTGTGCATATGCATTGATATGAGATTGAGTATAAGTTGGACACATGGCAACCGTTCATGCTGGAGATTGTGAGATGTTATGATTATAAGTTGGGCACATGGAGATCATCTGTGATGCCGATTATTGGATTTTCTGATAGTGAGTTGAGATCATCCACATATACACGTGGAGACCATCTGTGTTGGTATATGGACCTTGCGAGTACCCCATAGGTCATGTACTCTCGATGTATTTTTGAAAAGGATCATGTATATACGATTGAGAGACTACTTGGCATCTGAGGCATATCATTTCATGGTGTTGTATTGTATTGTGTATCGTTACATCCTTTATTCTTATTTAAGTATGTCCTTGTTGGGTGGTTGGACATCACGTGACATTTGATTATCCCTAATTGACAAAATTTGACTAATAAGTATAATGTGGGCTTGTAAACTTAAAGAATGATTTTCTTATATACTCTTGTCACTTCTTTCTCGTTGTCAGTATATGAGGCATACTTGGTACAAGTGGTTTCATACTCATACTACACTTGTTGCACCTTCTTGTGGTGCAGATCTAATTCAGGATACGAGCTCATCTTGTGGAGTTTTCTGAGTTTGAGCTTGGATTATTTTAGAGTTATGGCGAGCTCCTTGGTTGTTCTGCAGCCCATATTTCCCTCTATGTTGTTATTTATTCTTTTATTTTCATATTTAGACAAAATATTTCTTACATTTAGACTTGTCATATAGTTTCAGACTTGCACCACTTTTTAGAAGCTCTTGTACTTATGACACCAAAATCTTTGATGGTATTTTAGTTTTCCGCACTTTGTACTTATTAAAGAATTAGCGTTTGAGATATTCTACTTGTTGTTTATTTATATGTATCTTTTTCTCCTTATTTGTTTATTTAATTTTGTAAAACTAGTGGGTTGGCTTACCTATCTATTTGGAAAATAGGTGCCATCATGGTATGTAAATTTGGGTCATGACGATTCCGCACTTCATACTTATTAAAGAATTCACGTTTGAGATATTCTACTTGTTGTTTATTTATTTTTATCTTTATCACCTTATTTTTTTAATTAATTTGATAAAACTAGTGGATTGACTTACCTATATATTTGAAACATAGGTGCGATCACGGCATGTGAATTTGGGTCATGACAATTTGGCATTAGAGCCCTAGGTAAATTGGTCTCACAAGTACAAGAGTAATGTCTAGTAGTGTGTTGCAGGTCGTTATGATGACATCCATACTTATCTTCGAGAGGCTATCAGTCATTTAGGAAACTTCTATCCTTTCATTCCTTATTGTGCGTACTTGACTTTGTTAAAATTCTATTCTTATTGTCTTATTCTCTCACAAATGATGAGGACTTATGCATTTTTTATCAAAGATCAAGAGCTTGTATAAAAAGTGAGGTCACGTTAGAGGATGTGTTGCACTACTTTTGGATAATAGGCCTATAATGACCATTGATGTGCAAAAAGTGTTAGAAGGGGTCATGATGATAAAGTTCGAGCTATATTTGTATCTTTTGTGTGAATGCGTATGAATATATATCACTTGCTATGAGAGGTTGCACAATCTTGGATTACTAGAGTCCCACGGAGTTAACTACACATTGTTTCATAATATTAGCCCTATCAAGCAATAGTGGAGATATTACATTACTAGTAGGCCAACTAAGCCATCTCTACTCTCATAGACTCAGATTACTCAAGGGGTTTGTTCTAGATAATGAGAGTAAGTGTAAGAGGGTTAAACTTGAGGGTTTGCAACAAGAGGATACGTCAGTAACTAAGTATGATGTTAAATTTTATGTCTTGGTTAGACACGCTTCAATGTAACTTTCTACCGAGGCTAACACACTGAAAATGCTTCTGAAAAGGTTGATTATTTTTATTCGCATGAGATTTTTTCAAGTTGTTTCTTCTGGTGTTCAATATTAGAAAGTGATAGATGTTTCCAAGGATTTAGAGATGATTCAATGTGAGGGATTTGAGCAGTGTGAGGGTATGAGGGTCCATCATTCAAGTTGGATAGGGTACGGAAGTCCCTTAATATTCATGTACATATTTCTACTTATATTTGAGATTCATAGTGGTAGATCTTGTATATCGATCATGTTTAGTTACGTTGTTGGGATATAATACTCAAGTGGATTTGAAGACTTATATAAGATATATATTTTTATGTTATTCTTGAGATGAATTGTTTATCTTCTTATCACGTAATTTTGATCTGCCATATCAAGATATTTACATCAACTATGCCTGAAATTCTTATAGTATAGTGAAAAGGTTCTCTTAATCACAATCCAAAAAGGATCATATCATTTATTAAGGCTCATCGGTTAGTTCAGAGAGGATATTGGCTTACTTGGAACATGTTAAAAATACTAGTATAGATACTTATATGCTTGTGTTTATTCAGGTGGTGAGTGGATTTTTGGAGGTCATTCCAACGGACCGATCACGTCTTCAACCTGATTGTGATGTTGATTTTTGTACCAACTTAGAGCCAGAAACTCAACTCATTTTTATTCTGCCATGTTGTATGGATTTGTTCTAGTAAAAAGAGTTGAAAGAGAAGTTGTAGGATTTGTTAAACAAGGGATTCATTAGACCGAGTGTATCTCCTTTGGTGCTCCGATGTCATTTGTAAGGAATAAAGATGGATCTATGAGTATATGTATTGACGATAGACAGTTGAACAAGTTTACAATCAGAAATAAGTACGATGGTAACCTTGTTCAACTGTCTATAATGGGTTGATGTGTGTGAGGTGAGCTTCTTAAAGCTTAAGACCTTATTTACTACTACTCCTATTTTGAATTTACCCATGGAATCCGAGGCATGTAATTTCATGGTGTTTCATTGCATTGAATCTCATTACATCCTTTATTCTCATTTGATTCTGTGCTTAGTTGGTGGTTGGACATTATGTGACATTTGATTATCCCTAATTGATGAAATTGGAGTTATAAGTATAATGTAGACTTGTAAAATTAAAGGATTATTTTCTTATATACTCCTATCACTACTTTTTCGTTGTTGGTCTATGAGGCATACTGAGTACATGTGGTTTCGTAATCATACTACACTTTTTGCACCTTTTTGTGCGGATCTAATTCCACATACGAGCGCATCTCATGGAGCTTTTTTAGTTTGTGATTGGATTATCTTGGAGTTGTGGTGAGCTGCTTGACTATTCTGCAACAAACACCTCCCTCTATATTATCATTTATTATGTTGTTTTCATATTCAGACAAGATATTTCTTACGTTTAGGACTGTCATTTAGTTTCAAACTTGCACCGTATTTTAGATGCTCTTGTACTTATGACGCCAAAATCTTGTGTGGTGTATTAATTTTCTACGGTTCATACTTATGAAAGACTTAGCGTTTGAGATATTCTACTTGTCGTTTATTTATTTTTATTTATTTTAATAATTTGGTAAAACTAGCGTGTTGGCTCACCTATCGGTTTGGAAGATAGGTGTCATCACGACATATGAATTTGGGTCATTACATAAAATCTAATTGGTTATACATTGCTCTTGTCCTTCCCTCATGCCTAGACTTTGTCTTCTTACTATAGACTCAAATCATGAGCCTTTTTGGATTGCAATGTTGAACTATATGCAGTTCTTGCATATATTTTTAGGCATATTATAATTTGCCTAGGCCTTTTAATACCTTCTCACGAAGAAGACATGGGATGATCATGAGAAATCCCGACATATTTTTTTGAATTCATCCCTCACTTGACGTTTTATTCCTCTTTTGTCATTTTAGTACAATTCTAAATAATACTAACCATCTATTATCATGTAGTAACATATATCATGATATATTAATTCCACATTGATGACACTTTTGTGACGCAATTTGACATGTGCTTAAAATTTAAAATCTAATGGGTTTTACATTGCTCCTGTCTTATCTTCACCATAAATTCAAAACTGAAGAGTTTTAGGTTCATAGATGTTTTTAGTATATTCTGGAGATAACACATAAGTACTCCATGAACTATACGTGTACTTACATTTATTATCTTGGAGTTGTGGTGAAGTGCTTCACTATTCTGCAACAAACACCTCCCTCTATATTATCATTTATTATGTTGTTTTCATATTCAGACAAGATATTTCTTACGTTTAGGATTGTCATGTAGTTTCAAACTTGCACCGTATTTTAGAAGATCTTGTACTTATGATGCCAAAATCTTGTGTGGTGTATTAATTTTCTATAGTTCATACTTATGAAAGACTTAGCGTTTGAGATATTCTACTTGTCGTGTATTTATTTTTATTTATTTTAATAATTTGGTAAAACTAGTGTGTTGGCTCACCTATCGGTTTGAAAGATAGGTGTCATCACGACATATGAATTTGGGTCATTACATAAAATCTAATTGGTTTTACATTGCTCTTGTCCTTCCCTCATACCTAGACTTTTCTCTTCTTACTATAGACTCAAATTATGAGCCTTTTTGGATTGCAATGTTGAACTATATGCAGTTCTTGCATATATTTATAGGCATATTATAATTTGCCTAGGACTTTTAATACCTTCTCACGATGAAGACATGGGATGATCATGAGAAATCCCGACAGATTTTATTTTAATTCATCCCTCACTTGACGTTGTATTCCTATTTTGTCATTTTAGTACAATTCTAAATAATACTAACCATCTATTATCATGTAGTAACATACATCATGTGATATTAATTCCAAATTAACGACACTTTTGTGACGCAATTTGACATGTGCTTAAAATTTAAAATATAATGGGTTTTACATTGCTCTTGTCTTATCTTTCACCATAAATTCAAAATTGAAGAGTTTTAGGTTCATAGATATTTTCAGTACATTCTGGAGATAACACATAAGTAATCCATGAACTATACGTGAACTTACAACGACCCACCTAAAATAACTATGATATCAATGGTAGTATCAATAATGAGCAATGCAAAATAGAGAAAATCAAAATAGTAGGCATAGAAGCAAAACCTTACTGATTGAAAATTGTATATCAAGGTTGCATGAATTGTAAATATTGTTCAGGTGTACGAGACCAATCTACGCTTCGTGGAACTTTCTATGGGTCATACACCAATCTCGTGGAAAGGGGTAAAATAAGTTTTGACTTATGATGTTTTTGAAATTTTCTACGGCTCACCAGGATGGTCTGTCATATGATCTACGAGTCGTAGATGAGTCTCGTAGGTAGGTCCCAAACATAGTGAAATTTTGAGATCAAGGTTTCTTTCTACGGTTAGGTTCTATGGATAGTAGGAGGTATATGGGCCATAGACAGGTTTCATCAAAGGTTGGCCAAAATATTAGGCTTGTGAAATTTTCTACGATTGACCAGGACTCTGTCAAAAGTCCTACGAACCGTAGGTCCAAACTGTAGAGAGTTCTGACATTTATTTCTTAGGGGCTGTTGGGTCTTTTTCTAATTGTTGTAATCCTATACTATGCCATTTTTTATTCTATCCTATGTCCTATATAAACATTTTAGGTCCTAAAATGCCCCACTTTAAGCCCATTCTCCTAATTCCCCAAAACCCAACCAAATTCTTTCTCTTAAATTTCCTCTATACCTAAGGAAGAAGAATAATAAGTCAAGGTTCATTTAAGGGCATCAATTCACCATTCATCTTAGACTTTGAGTAGCAAGATATGTGGGTATTTACTAACGGAGTTGATTCCTCCATGAGGTCCCCAAGGTTTCAATTTCTCAATTCAATTTCTAATTGATAAAGTTAGGGTTTCAATTCAATCTTTATTAGTTCCCTTCAAACGATATGAAGCTTAGGAAACTACGGATTCTGAATTTATAAAGATATGCATGCTTTTATAAAATTGATGTAATTGATTTGAGATGCTTTGAGAGGAAAGTATCAATGCTATTATGAAAGGTTCCCTCACATACTACTACGATCTTAATTGTGAAACGTATTTCTCTCATATGGATGCACATTGGTAAAAGGTTTTCTCATCTATGTTGAATTATGTTTGTAGAGCTATTCTATGTTTTGACTTTAAGATGTGCATTGCCTTTCCTTTGTTATAATGATATTTGATTTTTTATGTATTCCATTTAGATTCTAACTTAGGATCAAGAGGGCTTTGAGGTGGAGGATCAAATAGAGTAGTCTCTAGTAACAACCTCTAGCCCCAAACTATGTGCCTCCATAGGATTGTCTTAAATGACCTAGCTAGTGGATCCACTTTAGCAAAAGATGATGTGCACTGACTCTACCTTGGCAAGTAGAATCCCCTTCTTTCAGTTTGAGGGATATATCGATATCCAAGATATTTCTCTCATGGATCTTATTGTTGGTATGATGAATTGAATATCATTACCGATGATTACAATTTCATCAATATATACTAAAAGAAAAAACAGAATAGTAAGCTAATATCCCACAAAACAATATATTATATTTCTTCAAAGCTTTCTTAGGTCTCTTATTTGAAATGACTTGACCATGTCTTATGATTTTAACGTAGTTGCTTCTTTAAACTTTCAAATGCTGGCCATGCATTACATGTTTAAAGGTATTCATGCGACCATGCCTATTTTATGCATATTGGCCAATACTTAGTACATACAATGAACTAATGCATACTTGTGCCTACTTTGTTTTATTAATGAAGTGTCGACACTCCTACCTCCCACACTCATGGCTAGTTGATCATTCTACTGGGTTGATGAGTAGATGAGTCCTAATGTTTCGAGGACCGATACACTTTTATTTGTTTAATATTTCTTTGCTTTTGGATGATGTATGTGGTGTATGGGTTACGTCCCAAACACTCATTTAACGTTTAGATGGCTTTTCCACACTATGTTAGACTTCCTCTTTGTCAAAATCTTATTATAAGATTGCTATTTTTGAAATATTTACTTCTACTATCTTGAATGATGTTTGCTAAGTAGCTAGTGTAGGGCCTTTGTTGGTTCTATATTCCATATTACAACTTGGGTATACTTTGGATTGTGACAAATCTGGTATTTAAACCACAAAGTTTTTAAAAGTCCTTGGATTTCTCACAAGCCGCGTCGAGTAGAGTTTTGTTCATGATTGTAAAGCGTGACACATTTATGAATAGGAAGCTATATGAATTTTAGGATATTTCACTTATTTTATCACTCTAAATTCATGTGATAGAGTTTACCTCTACATGTCTCTCTTAATCCTTTTCTGATGCTTTTCAGGATATTTACCTAGAAAGAGAATACGTGAAAAGGAATGCAAATGAGAATGCGGAACAAGAACCTCCTCAAGTTCTGGCCGACCCTTCGGCTGAGCAAGTGACCAATGTGGAGTTCCAAGTAGCTTTTCAGTTTTTGGCCCAAACTATGACGATTAAAGCCAATAGGGAAATTGTGGTCTTCATGAACCCGAATATGGGTATGGTGGCATCTAGAGTGAGGGACTTCACTTGAATAAATCCCCCAGAGTTGAATGGTTCAAAGGTTGAGAAAGATCCTCAAGGGTTCATTGATGAGGTGTATAATGTTTTGATAGTCGTGGGAGTGACACCAATTGAAAAGGCAGAATTGGCCTTTTATCAACTTAAGGGTGTTGATCAAGTTTTGTTCAACCAATGGTTGAAAGATAGAGCGATTGATGTGGGTTCTCTTTATTCGGAAAAACTTAAGGTTGCTTTCCTTGATAGGTTCTTTCACCTTGAGATAAGGGAGGAAAAGGTACTTGATTACATCAATCTACATCAAGGAAATATGAGTGTAAAGGAGTATGCATTGAAGTTTATTCAATTTGCTAGGTATGTTCCGAATATGGTTGTCGCCTCTAGGCCAAGGATGAGTAAGTTTGTTTTGGGTGTGTTCGAAATGGTGGTTATGTAATATTGTACCACCATGCTTATTATGGAAATGGAAATTTCTTGTTTAATTATATATGCTCAACAAATTGAAGAGGAGAACCATAAGGAAAAGTCTAGGGAGGCAAAGAGGGCAAAGATAGGTGATAGTGACATTTTACATTCAAGGTCTAATGGACATGGTCACACTAATTTCGACAAAGGTTTTCTGGTCAAGGTTCCTATTTTGATCTGGCTTCTAATTTAAACAAAGAAAGGGTTTCTAACCCTAAACCTCAAGAAGGAAATGGTGGTGGAAATGGATCTTTTATTCCAGTATGCCAAAACTATGGCAAGAGCCATTCGGAAAAATCCTTGATGGGTACGGATCATTTTTTTGGTCTTGTTAAGACTGTTCACCGCTTAAGAGATTATCCATCTATAATAAGAAAGGTAAAATATAGTAGGCAACCTCCGTCTAATGGTTCGGGTTCAAGTGATCCAAAGTAAAATTGATTCTATGCACTCAAACTCAACACGAGCAAGAAGATTCTTCCGATGTGGTTACTAGTATGTTGAAATTCTTCCATCTTTATGTTTATGCTTTGCTTGATCTCGGTGCTACTCTTTCTTTCGGTGTTGAAATTGTTAGACCATTTTTTCTCTACCCTTATTGATGAATCTATTGTGGCTAAAAAGGTTTATAAAAATTGTCCCGTCTCCTTATCCTATAGAGTCACTTATGTCAACGTTGTAAAGCTTTATATTTTGGATTTTGATGTTGTTCTTGCTAAGGATTGGCTCCATTCTTGTTATGCTTCTGTTGATTGTAGAACTCGAGTGGTTAAGTTTCAGTTTCCAAATGATCTTGTCCTATAGCGGAAAGAGGGAAATTATATGCATATGGGTCAGTTTGTTTTCCTGTGTTAAAACTAGGAAAATGATTTCTAAGGGTTGCATATATTATCTTGTTTGGGTAAGGGATAGAGATTCTGAAACCCCTATTCTTGAGTTGGTCCTCGTTGTAAATGATTTTCCAGTATTGTTTCCTGATGATCTACCCTGTGTTCCTTCCGAAAGGGAAATAGACTTGGGTATCAACCTTCTCCCAGATATGCAACCTATCTCTATTTCTCCTTAATGTATGACTCCAGCAGAACATAAGGAATCGAAGGAGCAATTGAAAGATTTGTTGCATAAAGGTTTCATCTGACCGAGTATCTCTCCATGGGGTACTCCAATTTTTTATTTTTAAGAAGGATCGTTCACTTCACATATGTATTGATTACCAGCAATTGAACAAGGTTACCATTAAGAATCGATATCCTCTTCCATGTATTGATGATTTGTTTTATCTCCAAGGAGCGATTTATTTCTTTAAGATTGACCTCCGGTCAGGTTATCACCAATTGAGGGTCAAGGAAGGTGACATTCTGAAGACGGCTTTTAGAACTCAGTATGGTCACTATGAATTTTTGATAATGTCATTTGGTTTGACTAATGTTCCACCGCATTTATGGACTTGATTAATAGAGTATTTAGACAATATATTGATATGTTTGTGATTGCGCTTTTTGATGACATACTGATTTACTCACAGTGTGAGGATGAGCATACCGATCATTTGAGAAATGTGTTACAAGTCCTCAAGGACCGACAATTAATTTCAAAGTTTAGTACGTAAATGTGATTTTTGGTTGAGATTTGTGGCTTTTCTTTGTCACATTACTTTTGGTGACGGTATTGAGGTAGATCCTAAGAAGACTGATGCGGTTAAGAGTTGATCTAGACCTCTATCACCTTTGAATATACAAAGTTTTTTGGGTTTGGCCAGATATTATAGGAGGTCAGTGGAATGGTTTTCTTCTATTGACCATATTGACTCAAAATAAGGTGAGATTCTTATGGTTGGAAGCATGTGAAATGGGTTTTCAAGAGTAGAAAGATAGGCTTACCTCCGCTAAAGTGTTGACTTTACCGGAAGTTTCTGATGGGTTTGTTGTTTATTGTGATGCTTCAAGGATTGGATTATTGTGTGTGCTTATGAAAAACAAGAAAGTTATGGCTTATGGTTCAAGGCAAATTATGATACAACTAAAAAATCATTTGAAAATCGCATATAATCCAACATTACCTATCCAGCTCAAGATTTGATCCTATTGTGAGAAGACAAAAGTCTTGGCATGAGAGAAGGATAAGTGCAATGTAAAACCCATCACATTTTAAATTTGAATTATGTGAACAATTGCGTAACTAAAGTATCATCAATGAAGAACTAATGCCACTTCATGTATGTTACGACGTGATAATAGATAATAAGTATTATTTAGATATGTTCTAAAATGACAAAATAGGAATAAAGCATCATGTGGAGATTTCAAATGAAAAAGTATCTACTGGGATTGCTCATGAAGATCATGTGTCTTCCTTGTGAAAATATATTAAAAGGCCTAGGCAAAGTATAATAAGCCTAAACAAATCGTGTGAGAATCACATAAAATCCAACATTACGTATCCAAAGAGATCATAATTTGAGCATGTTGTGAGAAGACTAAAGTCTAGACACGATAGAAGGACATGGAAAATTATATTATGACCAATCTTGAAAATATCATGAAAAACTTACTCAGTCAGTTCAATAGGCCTCACAATGGTAAAACCATCACAAGAAGATAAACTTGGTCAGACCCAAATTTTGGCTCGTGTCGAGAGAGAATCACAATGGTTTCCTAACTATAAATAAGAGAGCCTACTAGAATGGGTTACAGATGCAAAAACGAAAATTTACAACCTCTCTAGTCCCCAATCTAATCTAGCATACAGGACAATGATAGACAATAAATCCTCCACCCATCCCCACAACCAGAACGTCTTTTCTTATTTTGATGTAATAGAGATAAGAAGATTTAGATTTGGCGCATTAAATTTCCAACGTTAAGAGATATTTGGATCTGGAGGAAATAATTAGCTAAAGTAGGTTATTTATGATAACTAAAGTATTTACAATTCATTTTAGGAGTAGCAAATTTTATTGCAGCTTCTTACTTATGACTAGCATAAATGAATTGTAAATAAATCAGTTATCTAAATATCATACCTCAATTGGTAGAGATAATTATATCCTTCTTTATCTAAATCACTTTTAGTGTTGAAAATATCATGCGTCAATTCCAAATCTTCCTATCTCTATTACATCAATAGAAGAAAAGGAGTTCTGGTGGTGGTGATGGGGACTATTGTCTATCATTGTCCTCTATGGTACATTAAATGGGAGAACTTAGAGGTGGTGGTTTTCATTTTGGCAGATGTAGGCAATTCGAGTAGGCTCTCTTAATAATAATTAGGAAACTCTAGTGATTCTCTCTCAACATGAGCCCAAATTTGTTTTTGACCAAGTTGGTTTTCTTATGATGGGCTTCCCATTGTAAGGTCCTTTGACCTACTTGGGTAAGTCTTTTCACAGTTTTTTCATGATTGGTTTGAATATACTTTTACATGTCCTTTTCTCGTGGCTAGACTTTTGTCTTATCACAATATACCTATCTGCACGTGTATTTTCAATTAACTTTATCATGTTGCTTGTCACATATATGTCTTTAACAATGTTATCCACATGCATATAGTAGTTTATAAACACTGAACAACTATGTTTTCCTTTATGTTTTCTACTAAGTTCTGTTTCTTTTAACTAGCGTCTATCGAAAATAACCTCTTTGTACCTAATGGTAGGAATGTTGACCCAAACACAACAAACAAGGCTGAGGTTGCACAAGGTAATGCTCATATAAAGATTATCTTAATAAAAGTGATTCAATGTGTGGTATTAGTATCTTTTGATACCATATTCGACTCTAGAGTGAAATATGTTTAATGTCTAATGTTAAACGTAGAACTGATGTAACCGAAATCAATATAGAGATTGTATGGATCTACTATCAGATGACATATCCATAACTAAACATAGGATTCTCTTCCTATAAAGTACATATTTAAAGTGCATACAAAAAATGGACCAATTTGAAGTATTCTCCCCGAACAAAACTACCCTCACGTTAATCGAAGAACTTTAGGTAAGTTAACCTATTACGTGATGAGATATTATAATGTTAAAAACTTGAAACCAAGTACAACAAGACCACATCTTTAAGAATATAAAAAAAATGTTGTTTACAATTAACTTTAATTCCAAATTGCAATAGAGCTCATTGATGTTCCTCTTTCATCAAAATAAACTTGATTAATTTTTATTTAATTTCTCTTTTGTAGAAATACAAAATGATGCAACTTAATTACAAGTAGAATGCACTTCTAAATAAATTATATTGTTTCAAGCAAACCATTTGATGCAACCAATTAAACTAATAAAACTCCCAAATTGATGGCTACATATTAAACCCTCCAGAAGAAGGCTTATTGAAGCTACAATGATAAATAAAATAACACTTGTAAGAATAAGGCTCAGAAAGAAAGTAATTGCACAACAAAACATTGACAAAAAGGTACAGAACAGTAGGATAAAGAAGAAATCAGATTAGAACTATATCAACATTAAAATGGAAAAAAATTACTACTTGATGACCAAATTTATTCATAGACAAGCTTGGATATGATAAAGAAAGATCAGATCATCAACTGCAAGCTATGGTTCTACACTTTAACTACGGCAGCCCAAAGATCTAGACTAACTAGTGTTAGAATAACACCATTTTTTCCTTTCTAGAATAGGGTTTTTCTCCCTTTGTGTTTAATTTTTAGAAATAGCGTTCTTTCCTCTTTTACTTTCATTTCGTAGGTTTTTCTAATAAATAAATAATAAAATAGTCAATATTCCCTTAATTTTTAAAGAACAAATAATTGTGGGAGCAGAATTATTATTTTTTTTGGTAAAAGAGAAAATCAAAGTAGCTAAAAAGAGATTAATTTTTTTAATATCATTGTTTATTTTAATTAAGTGAAATATAGATGACTTAGATTTTTTATAAGAACATAATTGTTTTCTCAATTATAAAATTTATCTTATGATTTATTTTTAATTAGGTAAATATATATTTGATAACGAAAAAAATAAATATGATCATTTGTTAGACGACAAGGGCATATGCATCACCTATTACATCAACAGAAGAAAAGACATTTTGTTGGTGATGGGGGGGGGGGGGGATTTATTGTCTATTTTTGTCCTCTATGATGGATTAGACGAGGGACCTCAAATGTAGTATATTTTGTTGCAGCCGTTGTAAGCAATTTTAGTAGGCTCTCTTATTAATAGTTTGGAAACCCTAGTGATTCTCCCTCAACATGAGCCCAAATTTGTGCTTGACCAAGTTGGTCTTGTTGTGATGGGCTTCCCATTGTGAGGCACATTGACTGTCACGACCTGAGCCTACACCCTGGACGTGGTCAACACTCGAGAACCATTGTTGGTCCCCAAGCAAACCCTCATCTTGGCTGAGTACAAGCGGAAGACTAACTCAAGCATACAAAGCTTAAAAATTGAATAAAATTTATTGAACTCAATTACAAATCTTTAACTCAAATGAATAACTTTGAATAAAAATAATATATTAAACTCGCCATAAAATAGGCAACTTAAGTCTTTAAAAAATTTAACAAAATAAATGAACAGACTTCTGTAACTCTATTGTCTAGCTATGAATCCTCTAACTGACAAAGATGGATGTCGTAACAAGACCCACGATATCCTAACAACTGATATAACTGAAAGTACAAGTGGAACCCTCCAAAAGCAAGGATGCTCACCATATCTAACTCGAACTGCATGCGGTATCGACGAAGCGCCTATTGACGATTCTGAATATCTGTATCTGCATCATGAAATGATGCCAGTCAAATGGCTCAGTACATGGAATGTACGAGCATGTAAGGGGAACTCTAAAGCATAACATAAGCTTGAACTGGTGGGATAGAAATATACTTACCTCTTCTCAACTCTCTCAACTAAACTAAACTCAAAGAAACATAGTTCAACTCAACTCAGAGAAAATAGGGCTCAACTCGATGATAGGATATTTAACTCAGTGAAATAAGGCTCAACTCAACAATAGGATATTCAACTGTGGGAAATAAGGCTCAACTCAATTATAAGATATTCGACTATAGGTACTCAACTCTGGATACTCAACTCAATATAAAGCAACAATACAAATGCAATATATGGAAAATATTTAAAACAATAGAAAACAACTCAACGTATTGAAAAAATCAATAGGAACTCTGTTTGTATGCAAGGATACAATATAAACTTTGATTGTATATAAAAGTAAAAAATACACTCTGTGTATATAAGAATACAAAATATATCTGTGGGAATTTCTCTAACCGACAACCATCACCATGAGCAATGTGATGATACAGTGTTTTGCCCCACGCTGCCAGGGCCTTCCTATACCCTATCGGGGGTATAGAACCTAACTACAAAGTTGATCCACTAGTCTATGCTAATAGCATTAAGGAATCATCTAAAAAGTATGACCATTTTCTATCCATATTGGCTACATGGTTTATGGAGACTTTGAATTATCTGAACTCAACTTGTCCCTATATTGGTGCTCAATACTACTCCCAAAACATAACTACCTCATATGTTCAAAAACATAACTCTTTCTGTGGTTTGAGATTATTACTCAAAAACTAGCTCAAAAGTTTTTTTAGAAATCTCAGTTTTCTCCTCTTTTAAATGTGAAAACATTTACTCTTGGGAATACTTAGTTCCCATATATCATTTTAAATAAAATGAACTCAACTCTTCTCTTTCTAAAACTCAAGTGCTCAAGTCGTAAAATAAGTTTAAAGTGATTGTAAAAGACCTCTCAAAATAGGGTTCATGCTGAATTATGTACGTGAACGACTCAATTCAAGAGTTTCAATAACCATACATATAACTCAATACTCGGAACTCACCAACTCATAACTCAATACTCGAAACTGAACAACTCAGAACTCAATAACTTCAATGATACTACGTATTTCAAGAATGCTCAACTCAGAGGGTTCATGCAGAATTATGGGCATAAACTATTCAACTCAAGGACGCAGAGATACTTCTCATCTCAAGACTGCTCGACTTATAGGGTTCATGCAGAATTATGGGAAAGAACTACTCAACTCAAGGACTTCATGGGTAACATGTAATAGTACCATGATTAGGAATATAATCTCAAAAGGGTTAGGAACTCGATACTCAAGAACTTAGAACTTGAAGATACTACTCCTCTCAATGATGCTCAATTTATAAAGTTCGTGTGGAATTTATGGGCATGAACGACTCAACTCGAAGGTCTACATAACAACATGTAACTCATGTATACAAATCTTCTCATTCTCATACTTACTTCCTCAAAACTTAGTTCAAATCGATAGTCGATCTCAAAGGATTCACAATTGAACTCAAAGAGTTTCTTGAACTCTTCTCTTAACTCTCTCTTGAATTTGAATTATGAATTGACGAGTTATGGTTCATGATACGAAGGATCTCGTGATGATAATGTTGACTCATGAAAACAATCTCCTCATTCTTATACTCACTTGCTTGAGTCTTGAAACAAGTTATTTGAATTTGTAGAAGACACCTCAAAAAGACTCAAAGGGACTTTCTCAAAATGTTCGGAAGAACTCTCAAGGCTTAACTCTTAACTCTACCTTGAATTTGAAGTATGAATTCAAGGTTATAATTCATGTTCTAAATGATTTTTATTTGTTTAGAAGTACTTTAGTGTCTTTAGAATCAAATGGGGTGAAGATACACCTCAAAGGAACTCAAACGGGACAACTGACGGAAAATGAGTGGGGGCAGGCGACCTTGGCGCCTTCCTGGCGTGGGCTGTCAGCCCCTTCAATTCAGAGGCTGCATATTGGCGCACAGGTGGGGCGCCGCCCCAGCCCCTCTCCATGTGAATTTTGACTAATTTCGTTTCTTATATTCTGATCCTAAATCTCTTGTAATTCATTTCTTTTCTCAAGTTTTCCTTAGATTCAATTACCCAACCTAAGTACAGACTAATCTACTCAAATCACTAAATTTCATCTCAAGAATTCATCAGAACCCCAACAAAACAAGATTTAGAATGAACTTCAAGAACACTTATCAAGAACTCAATTCCTTCAACTTTTGAGAATGAAAATGGCGATTAAAAATAACACGATGGGCCTGTGGGTGAACGAACCCAACACTATGGAAACTTACATATCTCTTAGGGATTATACCCAAGGCTAAAATCCATAACAAAACTCAAGAACCTCGACGAACACTTTGATCCTCTCCACTTTTCTCTTCTTTTCTCTTCTTGAACTCTCAAATAAAACCCTAGGAGTATATTAGGATTATGAAACTTAATCTAATCAGATTAGACCCATAAAACCTTACTAAAAATGAATTAAATCTCATTGGGTAAGGAAAAGACAAATATACCCCTCACTATTTTCGGGTAACTTTTCTTATTTGGACATCCCGACTTCAAATGGGAATATCTCCCTCATACCAGCTGAAAACTTAGCAAATTCAGTGGCGTTGGAAAGATAATTCAAAGACCATTTGATATCTTATGGGACACCTAACTCATCCTGTACTGAAGGTTATGGTCGTTTGAAGTTGACCCAAAACTTAAAAGAACTTAGGAATAACTTGAATGAACTCTCTTTAGTTCTTTTTGAAACTCAAGGTGCTACATCTAGATACCTTAACACTTAGGAAAATTTGAATTCCTCGTTAAAATGTTACTGTCAATGAAGAATGGTTCGAGTCTTAGCTCAAATTTTTTTGGGGTGTTACATTGACCTACATGGGCAACATTTTCACAATATTTTCATGATTGGTTAGAATATATTTTTCCATGTCCCTCTCGTGACTAGACTTTTGTCTTCTCACAATAGGCTCAAATCATGATCCTTTTTGAATTGATAATGTTGGATTATATGTGTTTCTCACCCAATTTTTTTGGGTGTATTATAATTTGCCTAAGACTTTTAATACCTTCTCACAAGGAAGACAAGCGATCATCATGAGAAATCTCAATAAAAAATATTTTTAAATTTTTTAACCTTCACATAATGCTTTATTCTTATTTTGTCATTTTAGTACACATCTAAATAATGCTAAACATCTAGTATTATGTCATAACATACTTCATGTGACATTAATTCCTCACTGATGATACTTTAGTCACACAATTGTACATGTAATTCAAATTCAAAATCTAGTGATTTTTGCATTGCTCTAGTCCTTCTCTCGTGCCTAGACTTTTGTCATCTCACAGTAGGATCAAATCATGAGCTAGATTGCTTACGTTGGATCATATGTGATTCTCGCATGATTTTTTAAAGTATATTCTAATTTGTTCAGGGATTATCATGAGCTACCCTGGTAGATTCTTTTTAATTTTAAACTTTCACTTGACGCTTAAATTCTATTTTTTCATTGTAGTACATTTCTACTAATATGAATCGTCTATTATCATGTAGTAACATACATCATGTGACATTAATTGCTCATCGATTACACTTTAGTCACACAGTTGGACATGTAATTAAAATTTAAAATGTGTACTAGTACTATTTTGACTATTTTCATAAAATTTTAAATAAACATTTTGAACTATATGGTAACTACAAGTATTTACTTGACGAATATTTATTAAATAATTAATATAGTTGATATTTAATGGGATATGTTCATAGTTTATTTAATATTCTTTATCAATTGGCGCATGTATTAAAATAAGTTAGTGGGATTTAATAATTTTTTATATCATAATTTGGGTAAGAAAAAGAAAAGAGAGAGGGGAAAGAGACGCCGCAAGACGAGAACGACTTCAGGTAACACAAATTCCAATCATACTATATTCCTTCTATATGCTTATGTTGATTATTTTTATGAATACTAAGTATTTGGTATTGGATGAAAGATAAAGAGAGAATTTGATAGGGAGACTGGTAAATTTTTTATATGTGGATACAATTTAAGTTTGATGGAGGTTGAAATGAACAAGAAAAAGGGGCCAACCATTAGAAGGCGATGTGATAATTTGGGGTTCAGAGAAAAAGGGGAGCTTGACTTGTAGTTGGTCATGGCAGCCACTGGTTACGAAACCAGTAGCTTCAATTTCAATTAATATTAATTATTTGTCATATTATAAATTTAGTTTTTTGATATATTGAGTTAGATAATTAAATATTAGATGTATTGTATTATATGAACACCATTATCTAACAACCTGATTTCCATCGTTAGGGAAAAGCCAATGAAGAAAGAATTGGGGTCAGAAAACTTTTGGTAGTAACCCGGAATTTCCTAACCTAGTCCAGATTTGGAAAAAATCGGAATCAGTAAAGTCTAGAGAAATATGGTAACAACTGTGTGATTTAATTTTGATTTTGATTACATGAATAGATAGCTAAGACGTTAAGGAACCTGTACAACTTTACAGAATTGAATTGGGGCAAGTAGAACTCCCGAAAATGATCTTACCGTGAACGGGTGGTTTTTGAATGTGAAGGGTTGAAGGTGTGTTGTGAAATGAGTGTTTGAAATTCAAATTCCAGCATTCTGTCTCCGTGCATGCCGCCGTAGCGGGATGGCTGCTGCTATAGCAAGATGGGTCTCGCCGTAGCGGGACAGACCCGACTTAAGTCGAAAATAAAACCCCAAAAACATTTTATTCTACACTTTTCGACTTTGAGAACTAAGAAACGACCCAAGGGGTTTTCTTGACAGTTTTCCACCATTATTAAGGCTAATGGTAAGGTTTTCAGTCCCCGAATCCATTTTTCGATCCGAAGAACTTAATTTCTTGGGTGATTATTGTTGGGGAATGGTTTTGAAACTGTTTGGACGATGGGAAAAGCCCTAATTTGGGTATGGGAATCAAGGGTCTGACTTAGGGTTGATATTATTGATTATGATCCGCGTAATTGGATCTTGATTGTTGATCCTTGCCTATAAATTATTATTTGTAGACCTAGAACAAGCGGAAGGAATCCAGAAAAGGAAGATTCAAGTCCCTTAGGGGATTCAAGCTTGGAATCAAGGTAGGTGATGGTTGTGATTTCATGTTGGTGTGATATATGTTTGTAATTTCTCATTATGATACATGTATGTATGAGAATATTGCATTATTGATCACCCTAATCATAAATGAGGATAATTTAATAATTCTATGCCATGAATCACCTCTTGTTGTATGATTGTGAAATTATACATTATGATTGTTGTTTGTTGAATCGATCGGGTGTTACATTCCGACACACTAATTTGGATCGGTTGCCACGTTCCGGCATAAACATTGGATCGGTTGCCACGTTTCGGCATAAACATTGGATCGGTTGCCACGTTTCGGCATAAACACTAGATCGATTGTTCCAGCATAAACATTGGATCAGTTGCCATGTTCTAGCAGAGACATTGGATCGGGTACCATGTACCGGTACGCTAACAGTTTGGGTGTGGGTTCCATGAGAGGACCATTGAATTGGGTTCCGTGAGAGGACCATTAAATTGTGTTGTATATCTACTTGTGAGAATTACATTCATATATAACGATGATTGATACTGAAAGACTGTATGGTGCTCTAAATTGATAACCGATGTGTACTATTGAGAATGTGGGATGCAACACTGATCTTGAAAAGATGATTAATATTGTATATGTTCGGTATATGCCTGTTTATAATGTTGTGGTTACTTGCATGTGTTTGGCTTATTGGGATAACTGTGTGATCCTACCAGTACACTGTGGTTGTGTACTAATACTTCACTTGCTTGTTCTTTATTGAATATCGGGCATCTTCAGGCGGCTATTGATAGACCTCAACTAGGTGACTATTGAGCGTGACCGGATTCAAGGGTGAGCGAGTTCTTTCAGGCTGCCATGGTTCTCTCTTGTTTAAGTCCATTCTTTTCGGACTCAAACTATTTGTTTAAAGTGTTTGTTTAGTTTTGGGTTGTACCCCTTGTTCTTAGACTTGTCGTTAGTAGAGTTTTGGTAAAATGACTTTCAGGTTCTAGGGGTTGTTCTTGCGCATTAGTTTGGCTAGTTTATGGGAACTCCGTGTTTCTTTTGGTCAATTAAACCTGCTTCTATATCTTTAAATGTCTTAGTTTTGATTAAGTTGTGTAGTACTTTGATTAAGTCGATTAGTTGGGTTGTAGTTTTGTTTCTCCCACTAGAGGGTTAGTGTGGGTGCCAATCACGACGGTTTGGGTCGTGACAAAGTTGGTATCAGAGCTCTAGGTTCAATGATCTCATTATACCAAAACGAGTCTAGTAGAGTCTTGCGGAACGGCACGTTACGTTCATACTTTTCTTCGACATGCTATAGGACTTTAGGAAAAACTCACTTCTTTCTACTCCTTCGTGTTATGACTTGAACCAAATTGGTATTTGGGTGATACAAATTGGTATCTTTCCTCCTTTACTCTATGGTCTGAACTAGAGCAACAAAAGTGGTAACACCATCACTAGCAAGATAGAATTGTGTATAGACTATCGACAGTTGAATACGGTCACCATTCAGAACAAGTATCCATTGCCTCGGATAGATGACCTTTTTGACCAATTGCAAAGTGCATCAATTTTCTCTAAGATTGATTTAAGGTCTGGTTACCATCAGTTAAAGATTGAGGCTGCTAAGAATTGGGTTCGACCAAGTTCTATGATTGAAATTAGTAGTTTTGTAGGGCTCGCTAGCTACTATTGTCACTTATGGTATGAGTTGAGTCCATTTGATATCTCTCGATTCCAATTGGTATCTCAACGAAGTGAACTAGACACCATGGTCCCGGCTAAAGGGACACAAGCAAGTTTATTGGAACTGAGAAGGTTCTAATTAGTATCTAGACTTAAGGCTCGTATAAGACATAGATGATCAGTAATGGTCGTCTATGGAACTAACTAATCAAGGAATTTGGACTTGTCTACAGGTTGTAACTACTTGAGTGTCGTGAAACATTTTGTGAAAAGAAAGTCATCACGAGATTAGGTACAAAGGTCTAGATAAATTACGATGTTGTTCAGAAGCAAGAAATCTGGATGTGCGTTGCGACTAACTAATGACCATGTGAGAGTCTGGGTGTATCTTGGGGATATTTGTGTGGTAGTATTGAAACAATGTAAAAGGATTCTAAAGTGCGTACTTTGTGGGGTTGACCGGGAATAGACAATGATTGTCCTAGCTAATGAAATTTTCTTGAATGCCTAGTTATAGCTGGGAAATCTAGGGGAAATATATAAAAAAGAATAACCCGAGATTTTTTTTTGCAGGGGTTCTAGTTTCATCAGGGCCGCCGGGGTCGGATTTCCCCTGCCACGGTGAGACCCCCAGTGCAGGATTTCTCCCGCTAGAGCAGGAAAAGGTGAGACAGAACATCAGCCCTGTCTCCCCTAATTTCCCCTAGTCACAATTATGGACACTGAATCATACCCGAACTAAACCCCACGACCTAATTCAGTGTTCATCAATTGAATATAAGTGATAAAGTGTGTTAAAATTATGGAGAACCTGGGCATATGAGAAGGAAATTAGCTAGGCCATGAAGGCTGGGGAAATGATAATGTAGGTAGAAGAGCAGTGCAGCAAGGCAAAAAGGTTGCCCGTCAAGATGAAAAGGCTCAGTTTTATTTTTTTTCGGGCAAGACCGAGTTTTAGGGTGTGATGCAGTGGTCACAAGTGCTACTCTTGTCTATGCCCGGATGGCTATTGTTTTGTTTGATCCAGGTTTTAGCTTATTCGTATGTGTCAATTCAATTGCTTTGGGAATTGATTTGGTTTGTGATATACTTGATACCCTCATCCATATTTCTACCCCAGTTGAAGATTCAGTCATAGTCACCCATGTGTATCGTTTTGTCCTGTTGTGGTTATAGATTTTCAAATTTGGGTTGATTTGGTTATGATGGATGTGATTGACTTGATATAATCTTAGGCATGATTGGGTTGTCCCCCTATTATACCAAGTGTAATTGTATTACTAAGACGGTAACTCTAGAGATTCGCGGTAGGGAAAGATTATAGTGGGAAGAAGTGTACAAGCCTAAGCTAGCTAAGATCATATCCTCCATTCGAGCTAGGAAACTGGTAGGGCAGGGTTGTTTTGGTTATTTGGCTCATGTTTGGGATGTTGAGGCTGGTTCTCCCTCTATTGAGTATGTTCATGTGGTGTCTGAGTTTAAGGATGTGTTTCCTATGGATTTGCCTGGTATGCCTGCGGATAGAAATATATATATTTTTGTATTGACTTGGAAACTGGCATTAGCCCCATTTTCTTCCCTCCATATCATATGGTTCCAGCAGAATTAAGAGAATTTAAGGATAAAAAACAAGAGCTTCATGATAAATGTTTCATCCATCCTAGTGCTTTCCCCTGGGGTGCTCCTGTCTTGTTTGTTAAGAAGAAGGATGGTGGTATGAGCACTGGTGAATTTATATTAAGCCATAAAGGAGTGGATTAATATCAGAATGACAGGCTTATGCATAAAGAAAGTCCCTTTGAGTATACATGGGTGAACAAAATTGAAGTAAGTAAGAAGGTGCATATAAAATTGGGTTGGTCCTTTGAATTTGATGAGTTTACATGAGTTTGAGGCGTCGTGTTGATGAAAAAGTTTGACTTCGTAGTGATAGTCAAGGCTAACGGAGCGTAATGATAATGAGAGTTCGTGATGGATTGTGACAAGATGCAATTATATAATAAATTGTGGGTTAAGTGAATTTTGGTGTAGTAATTACCACTTGCGAGTATACAAGGTCGTGGTTTTTTAATAAATGGTGAGTAATATGGTTGTATGGAAATTTTTAAGAGATGGGAGACACCACTCAAATAGAATGTTAAAGAGCTAGAGTTATAAAAAATTAAAATATAGTGGAATGTAGTACAACCTTTAGAGAGAGGCTAGAACAATAATATTTTATTTGGTTGTGAGGCTAAGAGATATCCTCAACGGGGTAGATAATTGGGTTCAGGGACACGTGATCTCATTCGTCTTGTTGTAGCTATGGTAATAGTGTCACAAGTCCCTCAAATTGGTTAAAAACTATTGGAGAACACTTGAGAAGGTTGGGTACAAGCATTAGCTCGAGTGTGATGATAAGTGCCTTGTTTTGTTTTGAGTTTAGTAAGGAGTACGATTGAAACTTTAGCGAAAAGATATTGTAAGATCGATGGAGATGCGATCAATGATAAGGGAAGATCTAGTAAAAATCCTCAAGGTATAAGCTAATGTTGATAGATAAGGGGATTGTGTTATATGATTGAATTTACAATTCATATTTTTCATTATAAGTTTACATTCGTGGTGATATGTTTTATCAAGATATGAATTGGCAATGTGGAAAACGATCAATTATATCCGATATTGAGCATTTGAAAGGACTTACACCTAGGTTGAGTCAAAAAATTTATTACTGTTAATTGTTAAGTATCTAAGAAAGGTTTCATTTAAAAAGTGTTGGTTTCTAATAAGGTAAATGGTCGGAGTTTTTATGATGGTTGTTAGTATTGTGAGTATGATTCACTAGTTATGCTCTCGTGTGTTTTCACTTTTGTGAGTGGATCCCTTGTGGTGGATGATGTGTCCACAATTTGAACTCATTTAGGGCTTCATTTTAATAGAGTTAGTGTCCTCAAATGCATATTTTGTCTCAATAACTAATGTAAATCCTTAAGTTTCAGGTACTTGGAGTTTGAGGCAAAGCGTGGACACTACTTGGCAAAAAGTAACAAAACGGTTGAAAAGACGAAGAAAATAAGGCCTAAGGATCGCCTAATACATTCAGCAAGTCATTGAATGGCCTTTACCTCGCCCAAAGTTCCAGTGTGCTGAGCCCAGAAGGTAAAGATCAAGTCGGCGATGAAAATGAGCAGTCAGCGTGTCACCGAACAGTTCAGCGAGGCAGTACTATATCGCCCAATGATCTATAACGCGAAGATGTTGAAGGCAAGAGCTGAAAGGCAATAAAGCAGACCAAAGGGCGGATCGCCGAGTGCATCGGCGATCCCGACTAACTGCGCCAAGTGACCCTTCGCAGCACAATTTCAGATAACTATAAATACTAGTTGGAATTTTATCTTAAATGCAATTTTTAGATACAACAATTTATTCTTCTAAGTTTCAAGTAGGGAGACCCTATTCTTAGATTTTGAAGATTTGAAGACTTCCAATTCCAAGAAATTGGAAGTGGTGTGTTGAAGATTCTTCATCCTAGACTCGTTTAAAATGAATATAAATCAAACCCAATTGACGTTACTTCGATTTGGTATCATTTTCTTCCTTTTCTCTATGTCTAGTTAAAACCCCAATTCTTGGGGTGTGATTTTGTGAATATGGGTTAAATTTCCTGTTGGGTATTGCTTATTGTTAGTCTATTTGCTGTTTAAATGTGATTTCATTTAGAAGTTGTGTTTGAACTTAATGGGATTGTAGTTGCAAATACGATTTCATCTTAGTGTTTTTGGCTTGCTTGAGAGAGAGCTTTTAAAACTAAGACTACTAAATCGATAGCCGGTGGTTATTGGGTCGTCGTGGGTTCAGCTCGAGAGAGTGAACCCTAGGCCTTTTCCCACACATTCAGCTGGAGAGAGTGAATGGGCTAAGGCGGAGGTCATGCTTAGAATTGGCAACTAGGTGTTCGAGATAAACCAAGTTGATTTGGGGTAAGTTGCTCGAGAGAGAGAATTTACCCCCACTAAAGTCTAGCCTAGTTACAAATGTTCAACAATTGACTATCAATAGCATTTACCCGATTGTGTTGTTTATGCCATATTCCTATCACATCCCAAGAATCATGTCTCCCTATATTCTCATCTTCTTATTTTTGTTGGTTTTGCTCATTAATTGAATACAAACCCCTATTGATAATTGGCGCTTGCGTCACCCTTTAGATTTAGTATGTTTTTATTCGTTAATATTTACATATATGATTGATTAGAACTTGATTTTACTTTTCTATTAATTCTCGAAACCACTCTCTGTGGGAACGATCCCAACCCTTGGTTGGGTTATATCACTACATGCAATCATTGGCACTTGAACTGAAATAGTGTCCTGATACGTGAAGTCAAAATGGCGCCACTGCCGGGGAGTGGAGTTAGTTGAGAATATTTAGTTAATTTGAATCGTGTTCTTGTTAATTATAGTGAACTCACTTAATTTTTTAGTTTTGGTTTGTGTGTTTGTTTTAAATAGGAAGTATGTATGAGTTTGTTTGGATCTCTACCAAATAGTTAGATAGCCAAATGGGTGACATCTCATCTCATTTAAACCTGAGATAACATAGGGGTTTGCCTAGTTATAATATGGCCAACCCCAAGAATGAAGTTTGAGTGAGGACTTGTGTCATGCCACAACGTTAACTAAGGCGCTTCTTGGGAGGCAACCAAAGGTTTTATCGCTTTACGTTTGTTTTAAAAATAATGGTGTGTTGATTGTGCAGGTCAAAGTGTAGAATGTGTTAGAAAGGTAGAGATTGGCGAACTAGAAGTTCGATTGGCGAGTCCGACTTGGACCGCCATTGGACTCAAAACTATTTGAAAGTGGAGTTTGTAAAACTCGGTGAGCCCAGGAGCAAATTGGCGAGTCACCGATCAGGTCGGCGATCCCAATTTAATACATCATTTGGACCCCCACTTTAACTAGAGGTCCTGTAAAACTTGGCGAAGTAAGTACCCACTTGGTGTGTCGCCGAGTGGGTCGGCGAAAACGACTAATGTCGCCAAATGGGTGAGAACTCGATGGTTTTAAAAGGCCAAAGGCTTAAACTTTCAAACTCTTCACTTTCCCTCACTTTTGAACTTCACAAGCTCACATCCGCACTTTAGTTTCTATATTTTTCCATTTCTAGTAGTATTTTAGTCATTGATTTCTGCTCAGATTGGGATTACTTTGCCGCCTAGCATTTCAGTCTTTATTATTCGGCATCTAAGGTTTGTTTCCCAAACCCCGCATGTATTTTTGAGAATTTGAACTCTTATGCAAATGATTCTATATTGTTGATGTGTGTTGGGCCTCTCTGATAGGATTAAGTTGCTTCAATGCCTGTTTTAATTCGAATATCTTGCCCATTTTGTTTATACTGCAAATTCCCGTGTTTTGTGCTTTAAAATTGGTTAAAATGTGAGGGGTTGTGCTTGCCATGTTGTTTAAGTTAGTTGGGTGAAGTCTGAGTAGCACGTATTTGTGCCAAAAGACATAATTTGCCCTATGATAGAGTGAGTGACGTCATTCTTAAGGGCAAAAGTCATCAATTGGCCAAATTTGGCAAAACTGGGAGAAGTCTAAGTATCCCGAGGTATGGTTGTTATGGGTCTTGCTTTAATTTGACTAATGCATGCTTGGATTTTGTTTTGGGGCTTTTAGGGTTGAATTTGAGATGATGGGTTGAAAGTATGCACGTTGGGTCGTTTGGCGAGCTGGGTCGAACTAACCGAACCACTCAGCGGTTTGCTGAACTCCCCCATTTCGCCTTTAATTTCATGATTAATGTGTCATTGGGATTTGTAAATTTTGGTGAGAAACCTGAGGTCACCGAAGATACTCGGCGACTCGCTGAAGGACTTGTTGTTCGCCCTTTGTCTGCACTACTGAACCGTTTTTGCACTTTAACTTTTGGTGGGTTGACCCTTGCTCGCCTAAAGCTGTCGGCGAATCGCTGAAAGGCCCTTCCTATCACCGACATGCCAGCATTTTAGAGCCAATCCTTTAGGCAAGACCGATCTGGCTCACCAAAGTAATTCGGCGACTCACCGACTAGTTCTCTAAGTCTGTCTGCAACTATTTTTCGGTGCTTTTGTTTGGAGGTTTTCTAACTTTTTCCTGATGTTTTGCAGATATGGTAAAGACCAATATTGTCATGCCACTTTGGAAAAGAACACGGGATATCACAATAAATGAAAAAGGATCAAATCCTCCCAAGAAGGGAAGACTAGAACCTCTACATGGAGATAAAGGCAAGGGCAAGAGGCCCATTTCTGACAGGGAGACTACTCCTCGAGGCCCTTATAATCCTTTATGGGTCCAGGGATTCTATGCCGTTGTCCAGACCTTCTTTGGCAGATACATCCATAGCAACTCCTAATGGATCTAGTACTGCTATTCTTTCAGAGGTGACTCCGGGTACTAAGGCCTGAGTCCAGACTAATGCACAGGGCACTGATGCCCAGACAAATGAAGCTACTGCATAGACAGGATCCCCTCTTTCCCTCCCTCTCTGTCTTACTTTTATTTTGACTTCTGGGTAATTTTGTTTGTATTTGAGGACAAATGCTTTTATTTGTGGTGGGCTGAGGCCCACCTTTTGTGTGACTCTTGTTCTGTTTATATATTTGGGTTTTGAGCTGAATTTATGTTTTACACTGCTTTTTGTGGAAGGATTGAGCTTGTGGCTCCTTCCTTTTAATTGAAAATGATTTTTGACCCTTCCGAAAAAAATTTGCCAACTCTTGTATGTGTTGAATGTGGTTGTTCTTTTGCAAACTCAAGTATCAGTTTTGATCAATACCGATGACTTAATAGTGCTCATAATCGAACAAACATGAATTTGCGGCTACGATGAGGCCAAATGAAGTTGCATAGACAATATGTGAACTCTTTGCATCTCATTGTGACTAGCCAATTTTCGAATCGAGTCTCTTGTAATGATCGTTGCACATTAGCAAAAGTGTGGAGTCTTGTTTGACCTTGGTGTCAATGCCTAGTGTGATGAGTTTACTGTGAACCATGCATGATAACACCTAGAATTTACCCCATTGCTCCGGTAGACTAAGTAAGGCTATCTCTTGATATGATTTTCAGCAACTTCAAAGAGTATGAGCCAATTTGAAATATAACTCTTTTGTGGCCTACCTTGTGAGTGTGTGAACCGCTTTTGAATACCCCTCGAGCCTTACCTTTATTTGAAAGAAACTTGATGAAAACATGACCTTTCTTAAATCCACTACCCATAATCCTCGTGATTTGTAGTTGATTGAATAGCCAACTTAGGACAAAAGACTAAGTTGGGGGTTTGGTGAAAAAAGAAGGCAAGTCAAGAAGTGCAAGAAAAGTCCCCTTTAACTCATGGTGTTGAGCAAAATGGAATCCATACAAAAAAATGAGAAAAGAAAAGAAAAAGAAAAAGGAAAATTCATGGAATAAAGTGCAAAAGAAATGGGGTTTCACAACAATCCATGGAAACTGAATAGTATAATGACTTATGAGCACTAAAGAAAATGATGAAAGAAGAGGAAAGGAATTGTTGTGAACACCACATTCCACGAGAATGAAAGTCACTTAGCCTAAATGACCATACCTTTGCACTCAGCCCTATTACAAGCCTTGTAAAAACCTTTTTGATCTTGAGTGAGCTGAAACAATTGTCTATTGGAAAATACGGGAAAACCTATGGGTGAAAGCATGCATTGTGTTCTTCTTTGCGAGTGTGAACATTACATTTGATTGCGGAACTTTAGATTGTTAAACCATTGAGTGTGAATATGGAATCATTTTTTTGTGTGAGGGCATTTGATTTCCTTTGTTGAGCTTGAACTTGCATTTGAAACAAGTATAGTGAGCTTGAGGTTCTTTGATAATGGTGTGTCACAACTTGAAATTTGGAGTTCACATATGATCATCGCAAGAGTAATTTGAGTCTTGTGTGTGCATTCATGATTGAGTCTTGTGTAGCACTGTTCGAGACATCCTTTCTGAACTGCCGAACTTGAGTTTTACTTGAGGTCAAGCAAAAGCTTAAGTTGGGGGTGTTAATAGGTCCACAATTTGGACTCATTTAGGGCTTCATTTTAATAGAATTAGTGTCCTCAAATGCATATTTTGTCTCAATAACTGATGTAAATCCTTAAGTTTTAGGTATTTGGAGTTTGAGGCAGAGCATGGACACTACTTGGCAAAAAGGAACAAAGAGGCTGAAAAGACCAAGAAAAGAAGGCATGAGGATCACCAAATGCATACGATGAGTCGCCGAATGGCCTTTACCTCTCCCAAAGTTCGAGTGTGCTGAGCCCTGAAGGAAAAGATCAAGTCGGCGATGAAAGGGAGCAGTCGGCGTGTCGCCTAATAGTTCTGCGAGGCAGTACTATATCGCCCAATGATCCAAAAGGCAAAGATGCTGAAGGCAAGAGCTGGAAGGCGATGAAGCAGACCAAAGGGCAGATCGCCGAATGCCTCGGCGATCTCGAATAACTGAACCGAGTGACCCTTCACAACACATTTTCAGACAACTATAAATACTAGTTGGGATTTTATCTTCAATGCAATTTTCAGATACAACATTTTATTTTTCTAAGTTTCAAGTAGAGAGACCATGTTCTTAGCTTTTGAAGATTTGAAGACTTCCTATTCCAAAAAATTGGAAGTGGGTGTTGAAGATTCTTCATCCTAGACTCGTTTAAAGTGAATATAAATCATACCTAGTTGATGTTACTTCGATTTGCTATCATTTTATTCCTTTTCTCTATATCTAGCTAAAACCCCAATTCTTGGGTTGTGATTTTGTGAATATGGGTTAAATTTTTTGTTGGGTATTACTTATTGTTAGTCTATTTTCTGTTTAAATGTGATTTCATTTTATAGTTGTGCTTGAACTTATTGGTATTGTAGTTGCAAATACGATTTCATCTTAGTATTTTTGGCTTGCTCGAGAGAGAGGTTTTAAAACTAAGACTACTAAATCGATAGCCCGTGGTTATTGGGTCTTCGTAGGTTCAGCTTGAGAGAGTGAACCCTAGGCCTTTTCCCACACATTCAACTCGAGAGAGTGAATGGGCTAAGGCGGAGGTTGTGCTTAAAAATGGTAACTCGGTGTTCGAGAGAAACTGAGTTGATTCGGGGTAAGTTGCCCTAGAGAGAATTTACCCCCACTAAAGTCTAGCCTAGTTACAAATGTTCACCAATTGACTATCAATAGCATTTACCCAATTGTGTAGTTTAACCCATATTCCTATCACATCCCAAGAATCTTGTCTCCCTATATTCACATCTTCTTATTTTCGCTGATTTTGTTAAATAATTGAATACAAACCCCCATTGATAATTGACTCTTGCATCACCCCTTATATTTAGTATGTTTTTATTCGTTAATATTTACATATATGATTGATTATAACTTGATTTTACTTTTCTATTAATTCTCGAAACCACTCCCTATGGTAACGATCCCAACCCTTGGTTGGGTTATATTACTACACGCGATCGTTGGCACTTGAACCAAAATAGTGTCCTGATACGTGAAGTCAGTGGATCAAGGGTAGCAAATCCTGCGATGTTCTTTTGGTTGAGTAGGAAGATTGGGAAGATTTGGTTATTTCGAATGACATAATTGGTGTTGTCTTGGAGTTGTTAATCTATCTTGGTGGTTCTACATATACCACCTTGCTTATGAGAATTCATAGAAGAGCTACCATGCGCAATTATGGTTGTCCGACAATCTTAATTTTCATCTTGTCGTCGAGGTCATGTATTGATTGTGTGTGGTTGAAGGTGGGGATCTTTGGGTCCAATTCTACTGTTCTTAAGGGTAATCTACAATCACAATTACTAAATCTAACATTTTGATACTGTTGTTGGAGAGTTTGTATGCTTGGACATATCCCTCGATGGGTATCTGATGTCTAAAGATCAAATTTTTATAACTTAAGCTCATGGAAAATTATATTGTGAGATGGAGATGTTGATAAGGACTATGATGGTTTTGGTATTATGAGTGTGTGTTGGTTGGTTCAGATTCACTTCTAATTGTAGTAGCGAGAATTGATTTAAAATTTTATCATGGTTATGTGAGAAAGGATTCATCATGATGTTGTGTCAAAGTCCTTGATAACATGTTACAGACATGTGAACGATCAACTTCAGTGGTTATAATAAATAGCTTTGTTATTGGTTAAGTGTACATACAATAATAATTATCATTCGATTATTGTGATGACTTCATGGAGGCATTGTATAAGAGGATGTGTAGGTATGCAATTGGTTGATTTGGAGAAGAAGATTATATCATAAGTGAGACTTAGTTGTGTTAGACAAGACCTTCTGTATGAAGAAGAACCGATTGAAATTCTTGATCGCGATGTTCGTAAGATAAGGACATGCGAGACAAGTATCCCCTATTGTTCAGCGATTCAAGTACTACTCTACAGTTACTTTAGCAAGTCTTCCCTAGTTGATCACTCGGGGATGAGTGATGGGAAAATTGTTATCTATTGTAACGACCTGATATCCATCGTTAGGGAAAAGCCATTGGAGAAATAATTGAGGTCAGAAAACTTTTCGTAGTAACTTGGAATTTCCTAACCTAGTCTAGATTTGGATGAAATCGGAGTCAGTAAAGTCTAGGGAAATCTGGTAATAATTGTGTCATTTAATTATGATTTTGATTGCATGAATAGATAGCTAAGATGTTAAGGAACCTGTACGACTTTACGAAATTGAATTCGGGCGAGTAGAACTCCCAAAAATGATCATACCGTGAACATGTGGATTTTGAATGTCAAGGGTTGAAGGTGTGTTGTGAAATAGGGGCTTGAAATTCAAATTCCAGCATTTTGTCTCTATGCATGCCACCATAGCGGGATGGTTGCCACTATAGCGGGATGGGTCCTGCTGTAGCAGAACAGATGCAACCTAAGTCGGAAATAAAACCCCAAAATGTTTTATTCTGCACTTTTTGACTTTGAGAGCTAAGGAACGACCCCAAGGGCTTTCTTGACAGTTTTGGACATTCTTGGGGCTTAAGGTTTTCACTCCCCGAATTGGTTTTTCGATCCGAAGAACTTAGTTTCTTGGGTGATTATGGTTGGGGAAGGGTTTCAGAACTATTTGGATGGTGGGAAAAAGACCTAATTTGGGTAGAGGGATCAAGGGTCTGACCTAGGGTTGATATTATTGATTATGATCCAGGTAATTGGATCTTGATTGTTTATCCTTGCGTATAAATTATTGTTTGTAGACCTAGAACAAGCGGAAAGAATCCAGAAAGGGAAGATTCAATTGCCTTAGGGGATTCAAGCTGGGATTCGAGATAGGTGATGGTTGTGATTTCATGCTGGTCTGATATATGTTTATA
The DNA here is from genome assembly GCA_029582525.1 of Solanum tacnaense. Taxonomy (NCBI): domain Eukaryota; kingdom Viridiplantae; phylum Streptophyta; class Magnoliopsida; order Solanales; family Solanaceae; genus Solanum; species Solanum tacnaense. The sequence continues at coordinate 35,699 of JAJOOD010010897.1, forward strand.
ATTGCTCATTATGATGCATGTATGTATGTGAATGTTGCATTATTGATCACCCTAATCGTAAATGAGGATAACTGAATAATTGTATGCCATGAATCACCTTTTGTTGTATGATTGTGAGAATACACATTGTGATTGTGATTGTGGTTTGTTGAATGGATTGGGTGTTACGTTCCGACACACTAATTTGGATCGGTTGCCACGTTCCGTCATAAACATTTGATCGGCTGCCACATTTTGTTATAAACATTTGATCGTTTACCACGTTTCGGCATAAACATTGGATCGGTTGCCATGTTCCGGCATAAACATTAGATCGGGTACCACGTATGGTACGCTAACAGTTTGGGTGTGGGTTCTATGAGAAGACCATTAAATTGGGTTATGTGAGAGGACCATTGAATTGTGTTGTTTATCTACTTGTGATGATTACGCTCATATCTAATGATGATTGATATTGGAAGACTTTGTGTTATTCTAAATTGATAACCGATGTGTATTATTGAGAATGTAGGATGCTACATTGATCTTGAAATGATGACTAATATTGTTTATGTTCGGTACTATATGCCTGTTTATAATGTTGTGGTTACTTGCATGTGTTTCACTTATTGGGATAGCCACGTGATCCTACCAGTACGCTGTGTTTGTGTACTGATACTGCACTTTCTTGTTCTTTCTTGAGTACAGGTCATCTTCAGGCGGCTATTGATAGACCTAACCTAGGTGACTATTGAGCGTGACCGGATTCAAGGGTGAGCCAGTTCTTTCAAGATGCCATGGTTCTCTCTTGCTTAAGTCCATTCTTTTCGGACTCAGACTATTTGTTTAAGGTGTTTGTTTAGTTTCAGGGTTGTACCCCTTGTTCTTAGACTTTTCGTTAGTAGAGTTTTGGTACAATGACTTTCATGTTTAAGGGCTTGTTCTTCTGCATTAGTTTGGCTAGTTTATTTAAACCTTTGGAGTTTATGGGAACTCCGTATTTCTTTCTGTCATTCAAACCTTCTTTTGTATCGTTAAATGTCTTAGTTTTGATTAAGTTGTGTAGTACTTTGGTTAAATTGATTAGTTGGGCTGTAGTTTTGGTTCTACCACCGGAGGGTTAGTGTGGGTGCCAATCACGATTGTCTTGGTCGTGACACATTAGATTTATGATATTTTGGTAAATTGAGACTTAATCGAAGGCTTAAAATTGAGGAATATGAGACTTGACATATTTAGTTGGCACCCATAATTATGAACTTAATTATAAATTGGGGACTTTTGGACCTAGGCTAGACCTATGGTAATATGGTTGTCTATGGACTCACTTCCTTGTGAATATTGTAGATTTGATAGATTGAGAATATTCAGAACCTGTACGAAAGGGAATGGAGAAATCATGAAGGTTCGCAATACGTGTTGGGCATTTAAGGTATTTTAAGACTTTCAGACTTTGTTGAAGTAACTTTATTCTAATTAAAGATTAAAAATGAAATAGACAATAGGTAAGGGCGAGAGATGGGGGGGGGGGTCTCGTACCAGTGGTTTGATGGGCATTGGTACGAGTACCGGTGTAACACCCCGTATCCTAGACAAACCAAAATGCAGATTTCAGAAGTTGCAGGTGCCACCGACGGGCACCACCCACGGACCGTAGGGGTCCGTGGATGGCCACCTGCAGCCCTCCTAGAAAAGTCTAGAAAATTTGTCTAAGGGTCGACCCACGGCCGGACCCATGAACCCTAGGTCAGACTACAGGCCGTGGTCCTGGTCCGTGGATCAAGACCGCAGATCGACTCCTAGTCGCAGAACGACGGCCAATCAAAGCGGTCCGTCGGTGACGCCGACAACGTTTAAGTCTGGGGTCGTTTGATATTTTCCCTATGCGTTGGACCCCTAAATTACGTCGTTTAACCCCTAAAGTACATAGTTTTACTCAGTTTCAGCCTTGTAACTTAATTAGAACTTACCCAAGTCAATTTGTTCTCCAAAATTCATACACTTAGAATTTAAAGAGGAGAAAGAAGTCAGGCAGCTCTAGTCCAAGAATGCGGCAAGGTTTCGTCCATCCCAGCCCCAAAATCGAAAGATTTCTCTGTGGAACTCATCACTAGGTATGTGGGATTTCACTAGTGGGTTCCTTTCGCCCATTAGATCCCTAGAATTCAGTCATATTTTTTATTCTCTACATCATGCTTAGACCTAGGGTTTCTAGAATTTCAGATTTAGGTTGTGATTCAGTTGTTAGACTAATCCAAATAAGATTGTCATGTTTTTGTGGAATTATAGCTTAGTTCTTACTTGAAACTCAGAACCATAGTTGTGTAGATTCGTTTAGTTCATGGAATACACTTGCAAGGTCAGTCTATTCTGTTTTACATGCTCCAGTAAAGAATGTTTCATTATCTATGTATTAATGTTCCATTTTCAGTTAACATGTCAGAATATCGAGCTATTCAGTTTATTATACTCTGTTGTATGTCATACATTCTATTTGTGGGCATTATACTTAGTCATCACGCTAGCCATGCCTCTAAACCCTTTGCAAGGTATATTGGGCCCTCTCGATAGGGCGTATACATTAGACTCCAAATTTAGCTCATGTGGTTTTATGTTGGTTATTAGTAGCTCCCACAGACAGATTCTAGTATATTGACCAGGTTCTCAGTTACAGTTCAGTATTCAGTTTCAGTATGTTATAAACTTCGTCACTACATTCACATAGTTCATAGTCAACATGTTTAGCATAGTCATCATGTTCAGATTCTATCATTGCTTTATCGTTTTGTTCAGTTATATGTTTTATTCAGTTGTATTCTATCATGTATGCTCAGTACCATTCAAGTACTTATGCATACTCTACGCTACATCTTCTTGTGATGTAAGTTCAGGTCCTTAACATTGAGATCATGCATAGATCGGTTCCCGATCTCCAGTTCAGCATCATTAGTGGTGAGTCCTCATTCCCTGGAGGATGAGTGACATGTTATCTCTCCATTTTTAGTCCTTTGGTTTCAGTTTTTGCTAGAATTTAGCTGGGGGCATGTCCCAGCATCTCTAGTTAATTAGAGGATTATTTCAGACATAGTTTAGATTCAGCTTTAGTTGAGTTTGATTTTCCAAAATCAATAAAACTCTTATTCAGTATTATATATTCAGATTTAGAATGGGTATTCCCCGTCATTTTAGTTTATCTCATGTTTAAGCTTCCGTATAGTATTTCTCATTTCAATTTATCTTAATATGCCTATGATATTCCAGCTCAGGGTTAGCTTGGGGTCACTCGTGATACTAAGTCCCGTGTTGATGTCAAGGGGGTAGCCTCGGGGCGTGAAAACTTGGTATAAGAGCACTAGGTTTAAGTGTCCTAGGATGTCTTAAAAGATGCACTAAGTAGAGTCATTTTCATGGGTGTGAAGTGAACCATTTATAATGATAGGTAGGTTACGAAGTGTTTTAGGAAAACTTCACTTCCATGTTATTCTACATTCTAACTTGTCAATTTTCATTTTAGATCATGCCTCCTCGTAGAGCTTACCAAAGAAATGCTAATGCACGCAATGCGAATGCCAGGAATGCTAATGCAGCTCCTCCAGTCCCTAATCAGAAAGTTTCGACTGTAGAGGCTACCCAACTTTTGGCTTAGAGTGTAACTACCCAAAACAATCAGTAGGTTCCAGTTCCTGCAAATGCTAGTGATGGATCAGTGGCAGCTAGGGTCCGTGATTTCGGTAAGATGAATCCTCTTGGGTTTCTAGGGTCACAAGTTAGAGAAGTTCCCCATAACTTCATTGATGAGGTCAAGAAAATATTTATAGTGATGCAGGTAACAGGGAATGATAGGGTTGAGTTGGCATCTTACAAGCTTAAGGATGTGGCTCACATTTGGTTCACTCAGTGGAAAGAAAACAAGGGTATTAAGGCAACTCCTATGACTTGGGAGTGTTTTAATGAAGCTTTTCTGGATAGGTTCTTCCCAAGAGAGTTGAGAGACGAAAAGGCTCAGGGATTTATGAATTTGAGGGAAGGTAGAATGTTAGTTCAAGAGTACAGAATAAAGTTGACCCAACTCTTCAGATATGCCCCACATATGGTCGCTGATTCGAGGGCACAGATGTCTAAGTTTTTGTATGGTGTGTCTGACTTAGTGAAGACAGAGTGCAGGAATGCTATGTTGTTAGATGATATGAATATCTCTAGGCTTATGACTCATGCCAAGCAGGTTGCAGTAGACAAGCTTAGGGAACAGGCTAAGGACAATAAGAAGGCTACGACAGTTCAATATGAGTACTCTCAGTAGAAATCGGGTGGTGGGAATCGCTAATAGTTTTAGCAGAAATCTACCACTCCAACACCTTCTTCAGCTTGTTTTCCATCCTCCAGGTTTTGACAGGATCAGAAACATAGGGAATCAGGCTTTAGGTTTTAGCGGAGTGTTTCAGGTACTAGAACCTACCCAACTTGTCCAAAGTGTGGTAAAACCCATCCGGGCAAGTGTCTTGGAGGGAAAGAATGGTGTTTTTCATATGGTCAGTCTGGTCAAAGATTGAGAGATTGTCCTTCTTCTAAACAGGGACATAGAGTTACCAATAGTAGTGCTCAGTCTACTGCTCCAACAGCACCAGCAGGTCGCCCAACTCAGTAGGGTACTTCATCTGGTCAGGTGGTGGTTAGTGCCAGAACAGGTTATATGCCCTCCAGGCTCGCCAGGACCAGGAAGATTCTCTTGATGTGGTCACTGGTACGTTACGAGTCTTTCACATAGATGTTTAATCTTTGTTAGATCCAGGAGCTACTCTTTCCTTTGTAACTCCATATATAGCAGTAAACTTCAGTGTCAGTCTAGAAACTCTTTCTGATCCCTTCTCAGCCTTTACCCAGTCGGTGACACAGTTATAGCTAGATGGGTATACAGAAATTAGCCTATCACAGTCTCTCAGAAAGTCACCTCAGAAGATCTTGTAGAGCAAGAAATGCTAGACTTCGATATCATTCTAGGCGTGGATTGGTTACATTCCTGTTATGCCTCAGTCGATTGTAGAACTAGGATCGTTCGTTTTCAGTTTCCAGACAAACCAAGAATGGAAGGGTAGTAGCTCAATGTGTATAGGTCTATTCATTTCTTACCTTAAGGCCAAAAAGATGATCTCTAAGGGTTATCTCTATTATCTAGTTCAGGTTAACGATTGAAGCTCCAAAACCCATACTCTTGAGTCAGTTCATGTAGTAAGTGAGTTCCCAGAAGTGTTACCAGAAGATCTTCCCGGAGTTCCTCCCGAAAGGGAAATCAACTTTGGAATTGATCTTCTTCTACATACCTAGCCTATTTATTTTCCTCCTTAAAGATGGCTCCAACCGAGCTTAAGGAATTGAAAGAATAGTTGAAAGACATCCTAGATAAGGGTTTCATAAGACCTAATATTTCCCTATGAGGTGCACCAGTGTTGTTCATGAAAAAGAAAGATGGTTCTCTCAGGATGTAAATTGACTATAGACAGTTGAACAAAGTCACAATCAAGAATAAGTATCCCATACCCAGGATTGATGACTTGTTCGACCAACTTCAGGGTGCTAGTCATTTTTCAAAGATATACCTCAGTTCCGATTATCATCAGCTCAGATTTAGAGATAGTGACATTCTGAAAACAACCTTTAGAAATCAGTATGGTCATTATGAATTTGTAGTTATGTCATTTAGGCTAACCAATGCTCCTGCAGCTTTCATGGGTTTAATGAACAGGGTGTTCAAGTAGTATTCGAACTTGTTTGTTATCGTCTTTATTGATGATATCCTTATTTACTCTAGGAATGAGAAAGAACATGCGACTCATTTGAGGGTTGTCCTGCAAACTTTCAAAGATGGACAGTTATTCGCTAAGTTTAGCAAGTGTGAGTTTTTGTTGAAATCAGTTTCTTTCCTTGGGCATATTGTGTCTAGTGAAAGGATTCTAATGGATTCGCAGAAAATAGAAGCAGTGAAACAATGGCCCAGACCTACCTCTGCAACAAATATCATAAGTTTCTTGGGTTTGGCTGGTTACTAGAAAAGGTTTGTGGAATGATTTTCATCCATAGCTTCTCCATTGACTAGGTTACTCATAAAAAGGTCAAGTTTGAGTGGTTAGATGAGTGTGAGAAGAGCTTTGAAGAACTAAAAACTAGGTTGACTACAGCTCCTGTTTTGACTGTACCAAAGGGTTCAGACGGTTATGTGATCAATTGTGATACACCAAGGTCGGCCTAGGTTGTGTGTTGATACAGCGAGGTAAGGTTTTAGCTTATGCTTCTAGACAGATTAAGGTGCATGAGAATAACTATCTAGCTCATGACCTCAAGCTTGCAGCCATAGTATTTGCCCTAAAGATTTGAAGACACTACTTATATGGTGTTCACGTAGATGTGTTAACAGACCATAAAAGCCTTCAGTATGTGTTTACCCAGAAAGAGTTGAATCTTCGCCAGAGGATATGGCTTGAATTCCTCAAGGACTATGACATGAATGTGCTTTACCATCCCTGTAAGGCCAATGTAATAGTTTATGCTCTTAGTAGACTATCTATGGGTAGTGTAGCACATGTCGAGGAAGAAAGGAATGAATTAGCGAAAGATGTTCACCGGCTTGCTCCCTTCGGAGTTTACGTTATGAACATATCAGATGATAATGTAGAAGTTCAGAATGGGTCAGAATCTTCATTGGTAGTGGAGGTTAAGGAAAAACAAGATAGTGATCCTATATTGCTTTAATTAAAGGGTGCAGTTCATCAGCAGAAAGTTGAGGTTTTCTCCCAATGGGGAGATGGTGTCCTTCGCTACCAGGGTGGGTCATTTATGTATTTGTAAGGTGGGTGAGTTCAGACAGTAGATTCTAGCAGAAGCCCATAATTGCAGGTATTATATTTATCCAGGCGCCACCAAGATGTACTATGATATGCAGGAAGTCCTTAGTGGAATGGCATGAAAAGGGATATAGTAGATTTTGTGGCTAAGTGCCCAAATTGCCAAGAAGTGAAGGTAGAACATCAGAAACTAGGTGGTATGACTCAAGAGATCAACATTCCTACATGGAAGTGGGAACTGATCAACATGGACTTCATTACCGGTTTACCTCGTACTCGTAGACAACATGATTCCATTTGGTTGATAGTTGATAAAGTTACTAAGTCTGCACACTTTTTGGCAGTTAGGACTACTGATTCGGCGGAGGACTACGCCAAGCTTTACATTAATGATATAGTAAGGTTGCATGGGGTTCCTTTGTCCATCATCTTAGATAGAGGTCCTCAGTTTACCTTTCATTTCTGGAAGTCATTTCAGAAAGCTCTTGGTACTCAAGTTCATCTTAGCATAACATTTCATCCACAGACGGATGGTCAGGCAGAAAGTACCATTCAGACTTAGAGGATATGTTGAGAACTTAAGTGATCGACTTCAAGGGTAGTTGGGATGATCATCTTCCTCTTATAGAGTTCGCCTACACTAATAGCTACCATTCTAGCATTCAGATGGCCCCTTATGTGGCATTATATTGGCGTAGATGTAGATCTCTAGTTGGTTGGTTTGAAGTAGGTGAGACAGCCTTGATAGGGCCAAATTCGGTTCATGATGCTATGGAAAAAGTTCAGCTCATCAGAGATAGACTTAAGACAGCCCAGAGTAGCCAAAAGTCCTATGCAGATGTGAGAAGGGACTTGGAGTTCCAAATTGATGATTGGGTTTTCCTGAAAGTGTCACCTATGAAGGGGGTGATGAGATTTGGTAAGAAGGTAATAGTTCCTCTCCAATCTCTCAGTTACTCATGCGTAAATTCAGTCTTAGTATTTTGTTCCTTCAGCTTTACTTGCATTTTCAGTATATTTGCATATTGTTGGAACTTAGTTCAGTCAAATTTCAGTTTCCAGTACTTAGTGGTAGGGATTGCAGCTATTTTCCTCAATATTCACCTAGTTTAGTCTTCATTTGAGGATGAATGTTCCCAAGGGTGAGATAACGTAACGCCCCATTTCTTAGACAGGCCATAATGCAGATTTCATAAGTTGCAGGTACCACTGGCGGGCACCACCCACGGACCATAGGGTGACCCACAAAACGTAGGTGGGGGTCCGTGGTTGGCCACCTACAGCCATCCCTGAAAAGTCCAGTAAAATTATCTAAGGGTCGCCCCGCGGCAGGACCCTCGGACCATAGGTCAGACCAAGAGTCGTGGTCCTGGTCCGTGGATCATGACCGCCAGATCCGACTCCCAATTACCGAATGACGGCCAACCAGAACGGACCGTCGATCCACCCACGGTCCACCCACGGTCCATCGGTGACGCCGACAACTTTTAAGTTAGGCGTCGTTTAGTATTTTCCCTACGTGTTGGACCCTAAACTATGTCGTTTAACCTATAAACTATGTAGTTTTGGTTACTTTCAGCCTAGTAACTTAATTAGAACTTAGCCTAGTCAATTCATACTCCAAAATTCATCCACTTAGAACGAAAAGAGGAGAAAGATGTCGGGCAATCCTAGTCTAAGAATGCAGTATTGTTTCATCCATCCCAACCCCGAAATTGAAAGATTTCTCTGTGGAATTCATCAACAGGTATGTGGGATTTCACTAGTGGGTTCCTTTCGCCCATTAGGTCCCTAGAAATCAATCAGAATCTTTATTCTGTACATCATGCTTAGACCTAAGGTTTCTAGAATCTCAAATTTTAGTTGTGATTCAATTGTTAGACTAATACAAATCATATTATAATGTTTTTGTGGAATTATTGCTTAGTTCTTACTTGAAACTCAGAACCCTAGTTGTGTAGATTCGTTTAGTTCATGAAATACACTTGTTAGGTCAGTCTATTCAGTTGTACATGCTCAAGTTAAAAATGTTTCATTATTTATGTATTAATGTTGCATTCTCATTTAACATATCACAACCTTGAGCTATTCAGTTTATTACATTTTTTTGTATTTCATACATTTTATTGGGAGTAGGTTTAATACCGAGTTGGACTAGGGTCAGTAACCCTCATAGTCCCAGAACTATGTGCCCCATAGGTAAGTCCCTTCTATGGGCATTATACTTGGTGATCACACCAGCCATCCTTCTATACCCTTGGCAAGGTTTATTGGGCCCTCTCGATGGGGAGTATACATTGTATTCCACATTTAGCTCATGTGATTTTATGTCGATTATTATTAGCTCCCATAGACAGATTTTAGTGTATTGACCAGGTTCTCAGTTACAGTTCCGTATTTAGTTTCAGTATGTTATAAACTTGGTCATTACATTTACCTAGTTCATAGCCAGCATGTTTAGCATATTTATCATGTTTAGATTATATCATTGCTTTATCGCTTTTTTCAGTTATATGTTTTATTTAGTTGTATTCTATCCTGCATGCTCAGTACCTTTCAAGTACTAACGCATACTCTGCGCTACATCTTCTCGTGATGTATGTTCAGGTCCTCAGCATCCAAATCATACATAGATCGGTTCCCGATCTCCAGTTCAGCAGTATCAGTGGTGAGTCCTTATTCTTTGAGGACGAGTGACATGTTAGCTCTCCATTTTCAGTCTTTCAGTTTCAATTTTTGCTAGAAGTTAGCTGGGGTCATGTCCCAGCATCTCTAATCAGTTAGAGGCTTATTTCAGACATATTTTAGATTCAGCTTAGTTGAGTTTGATTTTCCTGAATCATTAAAACTCTTATTCAGTATTATATATTCATATTTAGAATGGGTATTCCCCATCATTTTAGTTTATCTAAAGTTTAAGCTTCCGCACTGTATTTCTTATTTCAGTTTATCTTGGTATGCCTATGATATGCCTACTCACGGTTAGCTTGGGGTCACTCGTGATCCTAGGTCCTGTGTTTACGTCAAAGGGGTAGCCTCAGGGCGTGACAATCGATAATATAAAGGGAAATTTTAGTACTATAGAATGACAGATTGTAATCTGAGAATGCCAAAGCCTATGGGCATTACCTGATGTATTATTGACTTGATTTCTTTTATGTGATTGTTATTCTTTATTGAACCCATATATTTATAATAGTTGAGGTGATTATATATCATATCGATATTTGATTGGTTGAGATTCATCGTCATCTCATTTTATTGATATTATACTGTGCATATACATTGACATGAGATTGAGTATAAGTAGGACATGTGGCGATCGTCTGTGCTGGAGATTGTGAGATGTTATGATTATTAGTTGGGCACCTAGAGATCATTTGTGATGGGGATTATTTTATTTTACAATCGTGAGTTGAGATCGTCCACACAGACACGTGAAGATCTTATGTGTTGGTATATGGACTTCCCGAGCCCACCATGGGTCATCTACTCTCGATGTATTTATGAGAAGTGTCATGTACATATGGTTGAAAGACTACTAAGTATCTGAGGTATATCATTTAATGGTGTTGCATTATATTGAATATCATTACATCATTTATTCTTATTTGATTATGTGCTTAGTGGGTGGTTGGACATTACGTGACATTTGATTATTCCTAATTGATGAAATTTGACTGATAAGTATAATGTAGACTTGTAAAATTAAAGGATGATTTTCTTTTAAACTCCTGTTACTACTTTCTCGTTGTCGATCTATTAGACATACTGGGTACCCGTGGTTTCCCACCCCGAGCTACCCCCGATACGCGGACACGGGACCTACAATCACATGTGACCTCAGGCTAATTCTACTGGCATAAAATTTGATACGCTCAAATTACACCTCCCTAAAGAAGTATAAGCGATCGTTATCAAGTAAAGAACCCAACTTGTAGGTTGGGGTCGATCCCACGAGGAAAATAGTTTAGACTTTACTTTAACCAACAATTATATTCAATTAACCAAAGTACTTCCAGAAACAAGAAATAAAAAGGGGGGATTTGTGAAACAAATTGTAAGAGTTCAGTAAGTAATCAATAAACAAAAGTTAATTTCGGTTTTTATCAAGATGAGAGAATTAACTAGGGTATCCGTGTTCACCACAAGCTC